>JAAGEH010002526.1:6083118-6153097 GCA_011751065.1 Lasiurus cinereus | reverse complement strand
GAGAGAGAGAGAGAGAGAGAGAGAGAGAGAGAGAGAGAGAGAGAGAGGAGAAAGCACCCATCGATTTCAGGAGACAACACCCAACTATTTCTAAAACCAGTCAGTCCCAATAGTTAAATCTTTATTTCCTTCAAGCAGACTAACACATTCCGCCTAATTCATTTTTTATTTTCTCTCTGGGTCAGCTTGCAGATTTGCCTCAACAAAGGAAGCATCGTGTTACATCTTTTAAATAATTGATGACTCTTGGTCCAAGCCAGCTTGAAGGAAACTCTGAAAATAGGTACTGATTGAGCAAAAGCCTCCTTCCTGCCCACCCTCTTCGGCACTCCCCTCCTCAACTTTAACAAAACCTTCTCTTCCCTCCTGTGCTCTTTGCTCCTTCTTCACTCTAGAGGTGATGATGTCATTAGGGCTGAGGTTGTACCTACCAGTTGGTACCTTCCTTTATTTCCTATCATTCTAGATATTTTATTAAAACCAGGGCAACTGTTTATTAGCTGAATGATGTAATGAAGAGCTCTTAATTAATCACCAGAGATGTTATGTCATCATCACCGTTGGAGATGGTTTCGGGGGACTAAAAATTGAGTCTGTGCCTCTAAACTTAAAGTGTGTTATCTCCCAGGGTCAAATTACTCCGAAGCTGGACCAGTGAGGGCCTCGCCCCAATCCAGCTTTTTCTGCCGGATCAAATACCGAGAACCCTTCTGAGGTGTCCCCCCAGAGAGAGAAGGGTTTCTTCATCTCGCCTCATTGCTGGGTCATTAGCGATGGCCTGAGACTTGGGAAAGCCATTACTGCTCTCAAGCAGCTGTGCTTGGTAGATTGGTCCACGGTGAACTTGGCCTCTGGTGATGCCTTCGTAAGTCGCTTTGCCTTGCAGGGCCTTAGTTTCCTCAAAATGGGGGTTTCTTCCGAGGAACGAGGTCATCGACCAAGGGAAAGCTGTGCTTCCTTTCATCTTGAGTTCATGAATGGCATTCTCAGCTGGAATAGACTGTGCATTTCCTCATTCTTACCCTCTCTCTTGCTTCCCGGTACGTTTCCTTTCTCTTTGTTTTTCATTGGTTCCTTCTCTCCTGCTACATACCCACTTTCCTTTCCCATCCGGACTTTCCTCATTTCCAGGGTTCAAGTGGAAGGGATTGGCAATGTGTTAGAATGGGGGATCTTGGCAGAAATTACTTAATTAAAAGATATTCTGTTCACACTTACAGGAAAGCGTTCTCCTATAGCAATTGCAGCCAAAGGTAGCCAATATTATTGAGTTGGGGAACACTAACTATAAAGCAGCAAATATTGGGGGACGTAAGTCTGGAATTCTCAGGCTGAGCTCACTTTAACGGGGGGTTAGTCATGCATTGGATCTGATACCAGGCATTGGTATCTAAATGGATGTATTGTAGACCTCCTCTTACCCTCAGTTTCACTTTCCCACAGCCAACTGTAGTCCAAAAACATTAAATGGGAGTTAACAGAAATAGACAATTCATACGTTTTAGATTGCTCACCCCACTAAGTAGCCTGATGGGATCTCCTATGGTCCTACTGTGCCCTGCACCATCCCACCCAGGATGTGAGTCAGCCTTTTGCCCAGTGGATCCACCTCCCTTCATCTCATCACATCGGCTGTGTCATCTCACATCATCACAGGAGGGAAGGGTGAATGCAAGACAGAGGGAGAGACTACATCATATAACTTTTATTACATCGTATTATTATCGGTGTTACGTTATTGTTACTCGCTTACTGTGCGTAATTTATAACTTAAACTTTATCATAGGTATTTATGTGTAGGAAAAAACACCATAGGTATTCAGTACTATCCATCGTTTCAGGCATCCACTGGGAGTCTTGGAACATATCCCCTGTGGATAAGGGGGGACTGCTATATTATTATTCACTCTCAGAACTGTATTACAATCTCTGACGCATCCTTCCTTGCCAGGGACATTTCAAAACATTGATTATATTGTTCTATTCTTTTTCTGTCCTTTATTAGAGCAAGATTTGGATTGGGGGACTGAAGTATTTATGCCCCAAATCTTCCCAGTAACTAACAGCATATATATATATGCATATATATATGTATATATACATATATATATACATACATATATGTAAGTATATATATGTGTGTAAATATATACCTGCCCAGGGTAATCTTTTCAGATTGCCTTTTATTGAAATTCTAAAAAAAATTCCAATAATCAAACTATGGCAGAAGAATTTTTGCTGTTTGTCTTTTACTGTCTGATGATACGCTGGAGTTACAAGTAGTCAGAAGGATCAAAGGAACTATTTGTGTTTCTCCTTTAAAAAACTCGCTGTCCATTTACTTTTTGAGAGTACAGGATGCACAGGATTTTGTCTCTCTGTAAGTAGATTACAGATAACGCTCAACCACGGAGGCATGCTGGCTGGGTCTCCTGATGTTTCTTTATATTTACCCAGCTTTCAGCAGGACTGCTAGAAAACAGAACGGGCCGTCCTAGAAAACAAATAGGGTCAGAGTCTCACTTTTGAGCCTCCTTGGCTTCTTTCTCGCTCACAGTGCACTGGAGACCTTCTGCTATTTTTATTCGCTAAGCGCTCTTCTTGATTCTAGACCCTGTCAAATTCCAGTCCACACAGGAGGCCTCCTCCTTCTCTGGGCTTGCTTCTAGGCGAGAATTTCTTTTCAAATCATCTCTTCTGTTCTAGTACTCAAAGCATTTCTCTTTAGCAGGAAGGCAAATGATTGGAGTTTGATTCTAGATGCTTTTTGTCGTCTTGGTGTGTTAAGGTGAAGCTGGAAGGGAAACCTCAATCTTGTTTAATTGTCAAGTGTTTTACTTGTAACTCCATTCTTTTTTGTTGGTGGTGTTAATCCTCACCCAAGGCTATTTTTTCCATAGATTTTTAGAGAGGATGAGGTAAGGAGGTTGGGGTGGGGAGTGAACCAGAGGGGAGACAGATGTGAGAGAGACACATGATTGGTTGCCTCAAAGGGGCTAGAGGTACATGCCCTTGAATGGGAACCAAATCCTTGACCTTCGGTGAGCAGGTTGGCGCTCTAACCCCTGAACCTGACTATCCAGGGCATAACTTCTTTTTTTCAAGCAAAGGGGAGAAGTTGGGGTTTGAAAAGTGTCCCTAGTGAATGCAGTTTAGAGCTTGTCAGAGAGCCTTCTCCTGACAATGCAGGCACCTCTTTGAAGCACTCGCTCCCCTAAGTCTGCCATGACTACATTCACACCTCCAGGGGTGTGACAGAAGTGGTCTGGTGCCATCTGATTAGTGAGCATTCTCCCATTTTCACTTAAACTGTATCAGAGTGTGTACCAACCAAATTGCCGGGGACCTCTTAGTTATCTTCTCTTCTTCAGCCTCTTCTGGGCTGCAGGTCCAGTGCAGAAACTGTCCCCTGGATATTTAAGGGAGCTCTTCGTGGCTCTGAAGATTTCCCCCATATGAGGCTGGGGATCTGAGCAGTGTTCAGTTAAATCACAGGGGCTTGCCTTTTTCATAGGTCTAGGTTGGTAGAATATTGGCAATCTCATGAGGTTCAACCCAATCGCTTCCTCTGATAGCCATTCTGTCTACATAGCCCCTTGAAGTGTATGTTCGGTTAAACACCACCACCAGACTTACTTAAACTAGAAGCTTCATGTTTTCCCCATCATTTTGCTTCTTTCTCTACCTGCTCCCTCTTTTCCAAGGCTCAGAGAAATAAGGGACAAAACCCTCCTATTTGGAGAAATTCTGATCGTTGGAGATTAATGTGAAATCAGTATGAAAGTCCTTCGGTCCCTGTGGTAGAAGAATTTTTTTTTTTGTCCCTGAAAGTTATAAATGAGTGTTAGAATGGAAAACGCTTTGAAATCTTAACCAGAGCATTTGCTATAAATAAGAGAGAAGCCCAAGATGAATAAATCGAATAAAGCTGAGAAGGAAGAAAACTTAAAATAAGAAATGAGGGCTGCGCCTTAGTTGGAGTGTTAATACAGCCCAGAGTATATATAGGAAAACCAAAGACTTGCTACAGGCAGAGTGGACTCAGTTAGAGCTAATAATGTGTGCTTAATGCGACTGCCTGGAAGATTTCATTAAATGCAGCAGCCAAGGAAATTGACCTCGCTGTTTTTTTTTTCTTTTCCCTTTTGGGTTGGATCCTTGCTCATGTCCCATAAATGAATAGAGCTGACAAATTTACTGGTTTGCCAATGAGACAAGATTAAATTATGAAGATGTAAGGGGAAAAACATCCCACGCTAACGTGGTTGCCATTGGAGAGGTAAGCTGTTCCCCACAAGGTTAGGAGATATTCATGTTCCACCCATGGAAAGGGTCAGTGGCCTCTTGACATTGTTGACCATGACTGTGTATGGTCATGTATTTCATTAGCAATGTGGAGAGACCCCCGTTCCTTCATGTTGTCTTTAAAAATGCACAGACATTATTTTTTGTGCTTCTGCTGTGTTCTGTTTTATGAGATACTAGAGGCCCAGTGCATGAACTTGTGCATGGGGAGGGGTTCGACCAGCCTGCCCTGATAGGGATGGGAGTGGGGGTGATCAGGGCCGAGGCCGGCGGGGTGGAGGGGCCAGCTGGCCTTAGTCCCTGGTCAGACTCCCCGTCAAGGGGACACTTTGCATATTAGCCTTTTATTATATAGGATGCTGACAGATTGGACTCCACTGGGTGTGTGTTGCCCTGATCATGGGGTTCCTCTTGAAAGGTTTTGCCCTTGTTTCTCTTGAGTCACTGTATCGGCCACTAAGCCTGGTTGTCACGGTCAGGCTGTTTCGTAATTCTTGTCACTCGTGATGCACAAGAAATCGGATACCATTTTCCTATATGCCTCGTCCTGTGCTCAAGCTAGGAACACTTCTCTTCCTAATTCTACCTTCTGTGAACTGAGGGAGGGCTGGTACGCTGTCAGTTACCAGCTGAACGCGTAGTTCTTTCAAAGTGTATCTAGATGTTGTTTCCTTCCTGGTTTTGAAGGGAAGGGGCATGTCAAACCTGCTTCTCTAAGGCCTCATCAGTGACTCAGTCGGTCTCTTAGATGCAGGTCCTTCATCTCTATGAACGCATAGAGTGACTGTCATGTAAGGATCGGAGCAGGGAAGGTTCTTTCAGTGGAGCGGGCCTGTAGCTCCATCTGCCTCTCAAACCCGCTCCAGACTCAGCAAGACTGACAAACTACCGCCCTAAAAGTTAGCTCCTCCCGGGCAGAAGTGGTCCCTTCGTCGCCCCCGGCTCCCACCGAGGCGCCTGGCCCTTTGTAAGTGCCCAGGACGCCGGTGCTCAGACACAGGTGACAAGGCCTCTCCTGCTTGGCGCTGCACCCGCAGGAGTAAGTCAGGTTTCTCTGAACCACATCCGGCAGATCGCTGCCTCCATGTGGAAAGTGGCACTTCCGAGGTCGGATGACCTTTTTCGTGGCACCTGAGTTGCTTTCCTTGCAGATGGAGAATAATGTAGCCAACGGAGACTTAAGTTTTTCCATGGGAAGCGGGTGGGGGTGAGTGTGCTTTCTCTCTGCTCCTTCAGCTCAGACTGTTGTACAGTCGAGTTCTGCCCAAGTGTCATTTCCTTCTGTGATGCTGTGTGATGTCATTTTAGCTTTAATCATCGGGGAGACTTCAGTCTGCGCTCCTTAAGCACTGCAGGTGGGCCTTGCAGTCAGGAGACTCCTGCCTTCTTAGCCTTGGTGTGAAGGGCCCCTCATTGGCACTCTGAAAATAGCCCGGCTCTCTGAAATAATTGATCACGAGATTCCTTTAAATAACCAACTCTCTCAGGGCATCTAAAATATTATTTGATTTGAAAAAAATCAATGTCCATGCAATCAACTTTTTAAGAACATGTCTGCTTTGTCATATGACGGGGGATGGGAACAAAGCCACAGGCATGAGGGCCTCCAGGGAGCTGAAGGAAAGCATTGGCTTTTCCAGAATTTCCCAGGAAAAGCACCTTCACCTTTCTCACCTCTAGAGTACAAAGGGAGAAGGAGAAGAAGGAGGGGGGAAAGGGAGAAGGGGAGAAGGAATAGGAGAAGGGGAGAAGGGAAGGAGAAGAACAAGAAGGGAAGGGGAGAAGGAGTGGAAGAAGGAGGGAAGGGGAGGGGAGAAGGAGAAGGAGAAGGAGAAGAAGGGGTGAGGGGGAGAAGGAATAGAAGAGGGGAAGGGAAGGAGAAGAATAAGAAGAAGGGAAGGAGAGAAGGAGAAGAAGAAGAGGGGAAGAAGGGAACGGGGAAGGGGAGGAGGAGAAGGAGAAAGCAGGCCAGTTTGAGGTGGAAAAGGTACATCTATTTCTCCGGTGGGTTCCGTTTCTGCATTATGCATGCGCGTACCAGTGAGGTTTGCTCTGATCCTGACTATTAAACGTTTATTTTTAAACGCAGACTGGGCAGCCGTCCAGCGATGCTCTTTCCCCTCTGCGCATCCTGCCTCCTGGTTTCAGGTCCGAGCCCGGGGAAATGCAACCGAGGAGCAGGAAGTCCTTGCGAAGTGTGGGACTTGATGGGTGCTGAGGGCTTTATTCCTCTCTTTCTTTTTCCGTCTTCCCCTCCATTTTTGAAATTCAAATTGAATGCAATTTTCAGCTCATTTGAGCCAGAATATACTGTGGCTGAGCTTCAGTGGTTCTTAAATTCAAGCTCACAGGTGAAAACAGATATCATCTGTCACGGAGGGCGGGAGAGCCACAGGCCCCGCATTTTATTCATGGGCGGCTCAGCTCTGGTGACTGATTCAAACCTTTCTGACTAATCGACTCATCAGTCACTGCAAGCCGATCAACTAATCAATGAGACCGTTAAGACACTCATCTTATGAAGTCTGGGAGCAGTGTCCTCTCCCTTCAAAAATAATTGTTCACCTCTATTTTTGTACCCTGGGTATTTTAATACCTTTTGGGTTGTTGTTGTTTTTTTGCAAACGGAGACAATATCATGGCAATCTTTTTTCCCTCCTTCCTCGTTTGATCATTTCCATCTTTGATGCCTTTGTCAATGCTATTTATTTATGACTGAGAGTTAGCAGAGAGCTTACTGCTGGGTAAGGAGGAACCGATGCTCTGAGTCTTTTTGTCACTAAACAGAATGCTGGGAAAAAATCTCCTTTCTCGGGGCAAATGGAAGAACCGATTGAAAAAGGAGAGGCACTCATATGCTCCTTAAGTTTCCACCTTCCTCCGCAAGGTGACTGATTCGGGTTGGCTAAGCGTGCTTCTTGGCACACTGCAGCCACGGGTGTGTGCCCTGGGGATGCAGATGAGCAAAGGTCATCTGAAGTCTCTCCTCTGACTTCATAAAGGCCATGCTGTGGCCATTCTGCCTCTGAAAGGTGGGTCTTATGCGTTAGCACTGGTGCGATTCTGACGGTGTCACTGTGAGCCTCACTTCCCTTGGGAACACGAAGGCCATTAGCTTTCTTTCTCTATTTTGTGTTCAGGGCCATGAGCGACAAACTAATGATGAGGTTATTTCAAAGTAAGTGGGAATAAAACAATGTAATCTCTAAATACTATCATTTCCAATGAAGCTAATTTATAGCCGTCACACTTGGAGTTGAAAAACGTTTTTGCGGTAAAGGTCTGATCAGGCCATATTTATTTGTATGTGTGCACATGAACGTGTGTGTGTGTGTGCATGTGTGTGCGTGTGTGTGCATATGTGTGTGTGTGTGGGGGGGCTTATACCTCTCCAAGATCTCCTAGAATGTGACCGCAGGCATTTCTAAGCAGTTATTTTCATGTTAATACCGACATGGACCACTTTGTCCTCTCAGCAGTGATGCACTTGTGTATTCGGTCCTCAGCAGGAGACACGTGTTGCGTTTCCTTTCTCAGAAAGAGCGCCTGAGTTGTTAGTTTGTTTCCTCACCATTGCACCTCGGTTCGGCTGCCGGGACTATGGGTCGTTCCTTTGACATTGCTGTAAGAAACCTTCCCGGGTGCGTGGAGGGGGGAAGGGGGGTGCAGTCTGGCTTCCTGAGGGCTGGCCTGTGAGCTGCGCCTCCAGGCTGAGGCAGCGGGGAGGCGGGTCTCCAGCGGAGGAAAAGGGCAAATCAAAGAGACTCAGCAACTTTGAAAAGTCGCCAGTTGTACGGAGCCGGGAAGAGAGGCCACGTGGGTCAGGGGAGTAGCAGTGAGTTATTAGCCAAGTGAAATACCAGGGAGAACTGTTTCCCCGCGTCTCTCAAATGTTAACAAAGAGCAGGTATTACTCTTGTGGTCAGAAAAGGACATTGCTGACCATAAAAGTGAAGGAAAAACAACCCTCGGAGACTGGGGATGAGACAAGATATAAATAATAAATCAGGGTAAGAACTCCCCCGTACCCCCAAAGTATTAGGGGGTGGGACAAAGGGGAAGGGGATTCCTGCTTGAAGAGTAGAAAGTGCTGAAACCGGTGTGGCTCAGTGGATAGAGCGTTGGTCTGTGGACTGAAAGGTCCCAGGTTCGATTCTGGTCAAGGGCATGTACCTTGGTTGCGGGCACATCCCCAGTAGGGGGCGTGCAGGAGGCAGCTGATCGATGTCTCTCTCATCGATGTTTCTAACTCTCTATCCCTCTCCCTGTCTGTAAAAAATCAATAAAATATATATAAGAAAAGAAAAGAGTAGAAAGTGCATAGGCATCATCTTTAATATCCATGTGCTCTCTGCCAGTGACGTTGGGACCAGGTGATGGCAGGTGCCTCCCAACTGGACTTGGCCTTCAGCCTCTTCACCTTCCGGCCTCACCGTGGGCCACTGCAAAGTAATATCCCATCATCCATGCAAGCTCCTGCTTGACCAACCTGACATTGAAAGCCCCCCAGCATTGCCCCAGCCCACATGTCCAGTCCTCTCACACCATCGTGCTCTTCCGCTCTTCACGTTAAAAAGAGTAACCACATTTCACATATATACAAGTACCCAATCATTATGTTGTACCCCTAGACTACTGCAGCTGACCTTGAACAGCACAGGTTTGAACGGTATGCATCCACTTAGACGTGGACTTTTCTTCAGTCCACAGTTTGAACCGCACAGCCTAAGGCAGCCAGTGTAAACTCATGCTGGTTACCAAAGAGCGATAGAGGTGCAGAAGAGACCGGAGAACCTCTGTAGCAGAAGAAAGAGGTGCAGAGAGAGAGGAAAGAGGCAGGAGGAAAAGAGGCATGTGTGAGAAGAGGGAGAAGTGAGTCAGAGAGGTCCGTCAGGGGCTGTGAGTCAGAGGAAGATTACATAATGAACTTGGCAACATGTCTATGCAGCGAGGACAGAGGGGAGGATGGCGACCCTGGGCCTAGGGAGGAAAGTGTCCAATGAAACGGGGTGGTGCCTACTAATCTGAGGGAGGTAAGAGGGACATGGTGTGTGTGTAAGGAACCTTCCTGGGTGGGGGGAAGGAGGGAGGGTAGGGGTGCGGCCCGTTGAGGGGGAGGGGGATGGACTATGGAGGCGTCTTCTGGCCCAGTGTGGTACCACGCAGACTTACTGTGACAGTGTTGGGAGGTGGTGGCATAACCGGCAAGGCACCGGTGCTTGGCGATGGATCACAGACTTGGCATCTTTGCAGTTGAAAAGCCTTGTAAACCTGAGACCTGGTTCCGTATTCTCATTTGCCGTTTAGGGGAAAAGTCTAAAACGCTCAGTGTCACCTCCCTGCCTGCCTTTCGGGCCTCTGCACATCCTTCTGCGCTCTCCCTGAACTCCCGCCAAGCCATACTGCTCTCCACTACCTAAGCCTTACTCAGCCGCACCTCAGTGCTCTCTGCCTGGACTGTCCTCCTGTTCTCTACCTAATTCCTGTGCAAAGTCTAAGCCGCAACTTAAAGTCATTTCTGCAAACCTTCCATCCCCCGGACCACACGTCATCGTTACCTGCCTCCAAGCATTCAGCTCCCGTTTCTTAACTTTCATGGGACATATAGTTACTTTTTTTTAAATATTGATTTTTTACAGAGAGGAAGGGAGAGGGATAGAAAGTCAGAAACATCGATGGGAGAGAGACATCGATCAGCTGCCTCTTGCACGCCCCCTACTGGATATGTGCCCGCAACCAAGGTACATGCCCTTGACCGGAATCGAACCTGGGACCTTTCAATCCGAAGGCCGACGCTCTATCCACTGAGCCAAACCGGTCTCGGCTATCGTTACTTCTTGACTGTCCTTTCTCAAGGTTGTGAGCTCTCTTCAGTCCTAACTTCTAGCACTCTCTCAGTCACTGAGTAGTCACCCAATAAACATCTCTTGAGTGAATACAGGTAGAAGCATATATTCAAGTGGTAACTTTTCACCACCAGTTGTTGATAGAGCCTGAACTTCTTCTCAAAGTAAGTACAGGCAGTCCTCAAGGATTCTCACGGTCCATACATGTTGTCACACATGGCACTAGCTCATCTTTTCTTATGGCTGAGTAGTGTTCCATAGTTTACTGGTATATGTACCGCATCTTCTTATCCAGCCCCTGTCAAAGGACTCTTGGGTTGTCTCCATGTCTGGCTGCTCTGAATAATGCTGCAATGAACATAAGATGCATAGATCTTTGCGAATAAATGTTTGTGAGTTTTTGGGTAGATGCCCATAAGAAAGATTGCTGGGTCATATCTGAACCATTTCTATGTACCTTTCAGTGGTGGCAAGTACATTCATTGTTGTGCAACCATCACCGCCACCCATCTCTAAAACGTCTGCATCATCTCAAGCTAAAACTGTGTATCCATTAAACGATAATGTCCATTTCCCTCTCCCCTGAGACCTAACATATGCCATTCTATTTTCTGACTCTCTGACTTTGACTACCTAGGTACCTCTTGTAATAGAATCCCATTATGTTATCTGGCTGATTTTAGTCAGTGTAACTAACATTCCCAAAGTTCATCCATGGGGGAACGTATCAGAATCCTTTTCCATCTTAAGACCGTATAATATTCCTTGGGATGTTTATACCACGTTTTATTTTTCCATTTACCCATGGAGAGCTACTTGGGTACTTTCTGTAGGACACCAGGATTTCTAATCTTTTTCTCCTTTTGCTTTGGCTTTCTTCCCATTTCCTCCCTCTCTCCTGGTTGTCTAGAGAATTCACTGCGTTCTCAGATCTTGAGATACATAATCTATCATGTAATTGAGTCACCTGGGGGAGGATGGCTGGTGGTACAGAGGCTGAGGATTCAAACAGGGGAGGGGGATTGAGAATCTCCATGTGCATGGCAAAGTCCCCAAACTGCCCTGGACTATGGAGACTTAGGAGGGAGAAGAGATGTCTCCAGTTGGGTCATGATAGCCTGAATTGAGAAAGACTTATTTCTCCTTCCCCTTGTTATCAGCATGGGGAAGGGGATGAATGAGAAGGATCAGGGGAAAAACGAGACATTCGCTTGGAGAGGAGACACTGGGCCAAAGAGGTGAGAGACAGATGGAAAATGAAGGAGAGTTTGGCCACAGACAAATGAGTGTCGCACGGGGCACATGGGAAAGTTTCAATGGTGAAGGAAGGGTCGATCAAGTCTTCATTCAAAGCCGCCCTACCATCTTCATGTAGAAAGAGCCCTCAGCACTAGGAGATGATTCACATGGTCTATGGCTCATGACAATCTGAAGGAAGAGACTCTTCAACCACCATTGGGCGCCCATCCCTCATGTCCAAGGCATTCTTCTCTGCAATGAGGCTGGTGGGCCCTTTCCTCTCGACTGTTCAATAGCTGGGAAGGAAGAATTCACATTCACTCCACCAGTCCCTTCCGTGCTTGCATTCTTTCTCAGTTAAAGACCAGAACCGGCTTAAATCTTTTCCCTTAACAGCTTCCTGGTTACAGCTTTCTAAGCCTTAAATGCCCTTTGCATTGTCTGCTCCAAGTTCTCTTGGGCTCAGGTACCCCAGGAGGAATGGTGTCCCCCTTGGTTATTGGGTAGCCATCCAACCCCATGCCAGCATGCAGAGTGGCCCTGTCTTCCTGCGGGGTGAACAGCTGCCCTATTTCTGGGACCAGAGGGCTGGGGACATGCCAGACCCATCAGGTTTACCTCGCAGCTTGAGGCAGAGCGAGGAACACCCCCAGCCTAGTGCAGCCCTGAGATTGTGTGTTATGTTCGGGGAAGCGTTACTGTTTTTTCCTTTCGACTTCACAAGTCCAGCTCGGCCATTTCAAGTTGCCTCTGATCTTGAACGGCCAAGGCTCAGCCCCTTGAATCCCTCCTTGGGGACCCTCCCACCGGGTCGCTGGGCAGAGCCCCCTCAGGCTAAGAAAACCTCCCTCTCTTTGTTTCTCCATAACCCTTGCCCTTCGCGGTGGGGGGGCACTTTCTTGGGGCCAGCCTCCTGTCGTTGCCCCCTGTAGTTTGTCATCACTTGTAGGTGATTAGCGGGAGGCTTCTGAGCAAAAAGGGTCCTTGCCCCTGGCACCGCTCCCATAGGTGCGTGCCATTTGGCTCCAAAAGAGAAAGGCGGAGCCTTTGAAGATGCACATACGCTGTCTGAAGGATGTACTAATACTGGAAAACGAGGGATGTCTACGCAAGTGCAGGAACAGGATTCGATTTTACTCCCTTACCAGAGGGCAGGGCTGTGGGGTGATGGCTCGGATGACTTTTGGAATTAAAGGAAGCCAAGTGTCTAGTCTTTTTGTGAACGTTTATTTGAGGATTTCTCTCCAGACACGGGTCCCCCGACAACTTGGACTCCAGAGAGGCAGCGGGTCTGGGAAAGGGCGTAACCGGGGCCAGCGGAGCTGCTGTTCTGCAGGGGGAGCACGCTCAGAGGCAGCGTGCTGGGTTCTGCACCCCGGGCACTCTTCCCTCCTACCATCCCCTCCCCCCCCCACTCCCAGACTCATCTGCCCAGATGAAAGCTCCTCTCTCTCCTGGGCCCCAGGCTCTGCTGTCACCTCCGCTGCTTTCTGCAGGTCCCTCAGGGGAAATATTATATCCTTTCAGCATCCCGAGCTACCAGGCCCGGCATTAAGTGAAACATTAGATACTATTTTTTTTTTTCAGATCTCGCAACTCTTTCTGCAAGTGCAATGTCCCACTTAGACCAAAAGACAGAAAAATTAAAGAGGTAACCAGCTTATTTTCCTGAGCTGTAAGTTCTTAGCCTCTCCCTGTTATTCTTAGTGTTAGAAAGACAGTGAAAAGCCCAGTAGAAAGGACCCCCCTTTTCTGCCAAAGAAATATCACCACCACCGTTTGATAATGGGAAACAAGGTGTGTAAGAGCACTGGGACGTGCGTGCAGGGTTTATTTTGTTTTGTTTTTTTAACATATTTTATTTATTTATTTTTACAGAGAGGAAGGGAGAGGAATAGAGAGTTAGAAACATCGATGAGAGAGAAACATTGATTAGCTGCCTCCTGCACGCCCCACACTGGAGATGTGCCCATAACAAAGGTACATGCCCTTGACCGGAATCGAACCTGGGACCTTTCAGTCCGAAGGCCTACGCTCTATCCACTGAGCCAAGCCGGTTTCAGCGCATGCAGGGTTTTTGGGTTTTTATTGTTGTTTTGCCATGGCTGCTCCTAGTGTTCTGAGTGGACACTGACTGTCCAGGCAGCTGCTTTTGTAGCGCTCTGGACCAGCGGTTGCCAACCTTTCGGACCTCACAGACCAGCGGCTGGCGACCACTGGTCGAGATTGCAGACCAGATCCTCCCATCTTCGCCTCTGCAGCTCATTCTTTGCTCGCTTATGAACGGGTGACGTGTCCCCAGAGCACCTGGCCATGTTCATCTGTCCCTGGGTTTCCCAAAAGTCCGCAGACCCGCTGAAGCTGAGGCCAGGGCAGGGACCTGTGGGCATTTTAACCAGCGCCAGTGCCTCCCGGGTCCAGCGAGGCTGGGGAACACTGGGCCATTCATCCCACCTCTCGCCAGCGAAGGTGCTCCATCTCAGGGTTGTCCCATCCCCTCCTCCCTCCCCCGGGTGCGGAACTGTTTGTGTGGCCTTTTTCTCCTGCGTGGCTGCCACTGTTTGTCCTAAGCAGGTCCCGAACATAGAACAGCAGGCCTGTTTTAACCAAACCTGGAAAAAAGGGAGGCTGCTTAAATAAATACATAAACAAATAAATAAACAATTAAACAAACAAACCCAAGGGGAAACAAACCCCGAGGGGCGCGTTCTCCTTGCTGCAAGAATCAGGAGAATAACCTCAAGAGCTATTGGAATCCTCCTCTCGGCGGCCGCTCTGGCCTTGCTTGTCACCACCCATTTCATGTGACATCAGGAAGAAAGCCTGATGGGCCAGCCTGGTTAAGTCGCAAAGCCAAGTGGATGCTTTGTTTCCCTGCTGGTGAGCTGCCGATGGTCCCTACGACCTGAGAAGGTGGCTTAGAGACGTGACCTGGAGCAATGACCCAGGAACCTTCTTGAGACTGATGCTCCAGAGAGCGGCAGATGTTAGAGCAGGACACCAGGAATTTCTAGGGGTTGCCGGGGGAGCCGCTGGGTATAAATATAAAAAAGGAAGACAGCCGAGACTGGTTTGGCTCAGTGGATAGAGCGTTGGCCTGCGGACTGAGAGGTCCCGGGTTCGATTCCAGTCGGGGGCATGTACCTTGCTTGTGGGCACATCTCCACTGTGGGGCGTGCAGGAGGCAGCTGATTGATATCTCTCATCGATGTTTCTGACTTTCTGTCTCCCTTCCTCTCTGTAAAAAAATCAAAAAAATATATTTAAAAAAAAAGGAAGACAGTGCGCTTTTTAAAAAGTATGTGTATTTTCTTATTGATTTCAGAGAGGAAGGGAGGGGGGAGAGAGAGAGAAACATCGATGATGAGAGAGAATCATGGATTGGCTGCCTCCTACATGCCCCCTACTGGACTGAGCCTGCAACCCGGGCATGTGCCATGACCAGGAATCGAACTGTGACCTCCTGGTTTATAGATCTATGCTCAGCCACTGAGCCATACCAGCTGGGCCAGGGCGCTTTTATCATTTCTTGAATAAGACAGGCTGGGCCCCCAGCAACAATGGAAAAGCATATCTTGGGTGCCTAATTGAGTTTCAGATTTTCCACTGTCACCTGGTGGCGGCTCTGCTGTTTGTCCGAGAGTCACTTCTCTGCCCTGCCCTACGTGATCCCAAGCTGGGGCCCTGACCTCTTTCCATGGCCACACGAAGAAAAGCCACAAATTAGCCCTTCCTGCCTTCGCCACACGGTCCAGATTGCCATGGCAACAATACTTTTAATTATGGAGAGCCGTAATAATAACTTGTGTATCCGATGGGCCTCACTCTTCCCTGTGGACCAAGCTGGGGTCTGAGAGAAGCTGTGCATGTGGATTCGCCTCCCAGGCTGGTCTTGGTTTCCTGCGAGGACAGACAGCTCGGGATGAGCCAGAGCAGCGGTTCTCAACCTTTCTAATGCCGTGACTTTTTAATACAGTTCCTCATGTGGTGGTGACCCCCAACCATAAAATTATTTTTGTTCCTGCTTCATAAATGTAATTTTGCTCCTGTTATAAATCATAATGTAAATGGCTGTGTTTTCTGATGGTCTTAGGCTCTACAGCACACAGGTTGAGAACTGTTAGCAGGGTCACCTAAGACCATCGGAAAACACAGATATTTACATTATGATTCATAACAGGAGCAAAATGACAGTGATGAAGTAGCAACGAAAATAATTTTATGTTTGGGGGTCACCACCACATGAGGAACTGTCTTAAAGGGCGGAGGCATTAGAAAGGTTGAGAACCGTTGAGCCAGAGGCTGAAGGGGCTGCAGGGCAGCCTCCTCCTGGGGAAGAACCAGACCTTGTTGTCTGGGAGGCGGCCTGATGGGCTCCTCCCTTGAGGATTTAAACCCCAAGGGGCCTCAAGCTGAGGGCAGCTTGGGGCTTCCCCTTCGGACTGGTGGAAATGCACATGTTAGGGTGGAGACATGCATGAAGCATCCTTGGGTAATCGTCCCTGACAGCACTCAGGATCCTGCTGGGAGGGTGCAAGCGAGAAATTTCATCTCCATCTTGGAAATATACAAATCCCAGGCATGAGGATATGCAGCGGAGGCCAGCGTCATGACTCAGTGATTGAGCATCAACCTGTGAACCAAGAGGTCACGGTTTGATTCCCATTCAGGGCACAAGCGCAGGTTGCGGGCTTGATCCTCAGTAGGGGACATGCAGGAAGCAGCCAAGCAATGCTTCTCTCTCATCATTGATGTTTCTCTCTCTCTCTCTCCCTCTCCCGTCCTCTCTGAAATCAGTAAAAATATATATATGTAAAAAAAAAGAACTCGGGGGGAAATTCGGGACAGAGCACTCCTACCCATGCGTGAACCCTCACTCTTCATTTCTGGAACTGCTTGCATGTGGCTTTTTAAAAATTTCTCTCCAGGCCTAGAGCGGCACCACCCCATCTCTAACTATTCCTGGGCTGCCTTGTTCTGAGAGCTCTTGCAAAGCTAAATAATCTTCCCCTTAGGTAAACATAAATCATTGTCTCCCTTCCTTGCTCCTTGAGTAGACCTTTTGATACGTTCATTAATTACGGCCGCTGCCTGGTGGCACGGTGATGGCTGAGTCACCACGGCGCGCATCTTTCCTGGATGCCTCCACTCCTGACAACGAGCCCGACAATCCAATTCGGCGTTAAAGAAAGAGACCCTTCTTCTCGGCCAGGGACGACAGGATGGGAGCCGGGAGAAGAGATAAGCCTGGAAGAGATGCAGCCCTGTGGTCTCCGGAGTGAGGGGAGGAGAGGGAGGACAGGTGGACATTGAGGGGAAGATGTCCTCAAACAGGCTCATCCCCGGCCACCCCTGGGAGAAGTCCCCTGCTCAGTAGATTTGCTGCCTCATCCGCAGTCCCGTGAGTCACAGTCCCGGCTTTGGAGGGCCAGGATGGCCACGCAGAACGGTAGAGAAACAGGCACCATGCTTCTGATTTCTGATCCTTTCCCGAATCATCGTTATTATTTGTTCGAGTCCCCGTGTTTGGGGTAAATCTTGCTGAACGAATGACACATGTCTGGTGCCTGTGTTTGTTTTTGCCTCCGAGTTCGTTCCAGAAGCTCTGCGGCTCTGATTTTGATTTTGGAGTTTAGGCGTGTTCATTAAGCCTCCGTACAGAGGTACGGCGCGAGGGGGTTCTGTCTTTTGTTTGTAAGTGTAATCAGATTTGACGGTAAGAACGGCGCCGGGAATCTGTCACAATTAGCTTGGCTGCGTGCACGTGGCTCTCAGGGCTCGGAGACCCTTGAAATGTCTGTTTTTAGGACATCAGCAGGGGGCTAATGAAAAGGCTCTGTTGATTTTAACGAATTGTAAGCCACTGTAGCCAAAATAAATATAATCTGCTTTTTGGATTAGTTGTCACAGATGATTTTACCGGCTAACGGTGATTAAAGAACCCGAGTGGACCATAAGCGTAGCTGCTCTCCAGCGGCTCTTGCTAAAATAGCAATAAACAGGAGTAAATAAAGACTCGGGGCATTAGTTTTCTTTAATAAACAGTGACACCTGATACACTGGATGTGGTGGGAGGGGGTGGGGGTTGGGACTGAGGTAAGGTCAAGGTGTCCACTACCTTCGTGGTTAAAACAGAACTAGAACCTGGCCAGTATGGTTCAATGGTTGACCTATGAACTAGAACAGTAGTTCTCAACCTGTGGGTCGCGACCCCCTTGGGGGGGTCCATCGATCCCATCACAGGGGTCGCCTAAGACCATCAGAAAACACAGATATTTACATTACGATTCACAACAGTAGCAAAATTACTGTTAGGAAGTAGCAAAGGAAATAATTTTATGGTTGGGGGTCACCACAACATGAGGAACTGTATTAAAGGGTCTCGGCATTAGGAAGGTTGAGAACCACTGAACTAGGAGGTCACAGTTTGATTCCCAGTCAGGGCAGCGTGTGATGAGTGGTATAGTATCGCCAAGAAGTAGACATTTGGGGACTGTCCCTACATTTCATTGTCTTATAGTGAGTCCTCACGTAAACATCATGGATAGGTCCTACAACTGGAAGTGAAATGATGGTTAATGAAACCAGTTTACCACAGGCTAATTGATTGAATAAGAGTTGAGTTCCTCTGGCATCTTATTAGCATTATAACGGAATGATTTTGAACGAAATGATGTTATTTGAGGACCTGCTGAAATTCCAAGTTCTCCCCCCATACCCCCCAAATATCCCATAAATACCATTAAGTGATACAGATCTCATGGGATATCATATTGGTAAGAGGCTCTTCTTTCATGGTGAATTTTAAAGGTAAATAGGTGTCATTAAATATTCATATCCAATTCTTATGGCCACTGTGGAAGGCCATACCCAGCCGGACAAATGGATACGCAGAACTGTTCACACACACCGGAGTTGTTTTCCAGGTCTTCTGTGAGGTGTCGGTGTTAATCATCTTGATCAAATCCATTTGTTAAATTTAAATAACTTTCCCTAACCGGTTTGGCTCAGTGGATAGACCGTCAGCCTACAGATTCAAGGGTCCCAGGTTGGGATTCTAATCAAGGGCATGTACCTTGGTTACAGGCACATCCCCAGTAGAGGGTGTGCAGGAGGCAGCTGATTGATGTTTCTCTCTCATTGATGTTTCTAATTTTCTATCCTTCTCCCTTCCTGTCGGTAAAAAATCAATATAATATTTTTTAAAAAATGAAGTAACATATGCTCCTTTTTGTTAGTATAAGGCCAAATTCTGGGCATGCTTTTTTAAAGACTTTATGTTGAATATCTTTAGCGTTTTGATGGATTAAACAAATGATCGTTTTGTAACACAAGATAGCATTTCTGTTTTCCTTCATTAAGTAACCTTGGATTTCGACCTTGGATTTTTATTTTATTTTACTTTTTTTGCAAGGAAGCACTCCTGCCAATCCCTCCCCTCCCCTGAGTATATTTCTGAAATTATCATACACTGTGGTTCTGCCTTTTTGGGAAGGGTTTAGGTGGCGTTTGCCACCATTTCCCTGGATAATGTAACAAGATGCCAAGGATACCCAGTCTTAGACCTATTCAAAGAAAATTTACTGCACCGGCTCTGCTCATTTTCCCCGGAAGTCTTGGGTGTCTGGCATTTTGAAATAAGAGGAAGTAATTACCTTGTTATGCTACTCTATCCTGGCAGGTAGGAGGGACCCAAGCAAAAGCTTGATTCTGCTTAAAATTCAAATTACCACCGGGGTCAACTCTGCGGGTTACAGAGGCCCAGGATTCCTTCTCCATGCACAGCTAATTTGAGTGCACAATCTGCATCTCCCCTGTCTGATTTCTAGAAAAAGGAGACTAGCTATGGTGATGGCCTGTTTGTTTTTTCCTTGTGTTCTATAAGAGAAAAATAAAAAGAATATGTTCTGTTTTCAATGTGTTATTAAGGAAGCACACTTTGTTTACTAGAAAACATTGTCAATCTAGCAATGGGTTTATACTGGTTGATGTTCAATTTTGAGAGTTGCTTTTCAGTCCCAGCTGAAGGGGCTAGCTGTGTAAATACAGAGCTTTTAAAATTATATAACATGGAATGTAGACACTGTTTTTCTTTTTAGCTAGTTCTCTGCTTTCTGGTATATACAGTGTTACCTCGAGATACGAGTTTAATTCGTTCCGTAACCTTGAGGCGTGGGAAACTATGAGACACTAAAGTCGTGGTAAACTGGTGGGTCTTGTGCAGCCAGCCGATCCACCTGATTACTCCCATCTCAAATGTTGCTTGTATTTCAAAGCAAAAATCGCTCGCTCGATGGCTCGTATCTCCAAAATCTCGTATGTTAGGGCACTTGTATCTCGAGGTACCACTGTATTCTATTTTAATTCAAGTTATAGTTAGCTTATCACAGAAAGTTGAGTTACAGAAAAGACTCATAGATATTTGTTTCCTTTTTTTTTAATCTCATAGTTAAAATGTTAATAATAGAGACAAGAAGGAATACAAGGAGTAAGTCTGATGTAGTTTGGATGTCAGGAGCAAGATGAGAATATGGTCTATCTATAGAGAAGTGTGAACAATAGAGAACTGTAGAGGATAAATTTATACTTGGATTCACCCTTACAAATACGTCCTAAGTGGCAATCTGACATTTCCCACCAAAGTACAAGTTGATGGAGAAGAAAATGTGAAGATAGCAACGCCTTCCCTCAAAGGTCTGGTGGGTCACATATTGTTTTTTTAAACTCTATGAGCACATAGATGATCACATTCATTAGTACATTTAAAATGAAGGAGTGGAAAATTTTGAGTATTTAAAAATCAACTTGAAAAGTCTATATCTGAAAATAAGAATGTTCCCAGGAATAAACAGAACTGACTCTCCCATAAGCTGATATTGGAACAAAAGTACTAATGCCTTTGTCGATTTTAAATTTGGCAAAACACGTTCTATCGTCATTTAAAAATAACGAATTTAAAGGACTCATAAATAGAGACATAAAAGCATTTTGACATTTAATACAAAAACAGAATTTTGATGATCTTGGTAAAAAATGGATCATAGACATATGGATCACATATTTCTTATAGTGTGCTCAAGTTTCAAGAGTGAAGCGGTGGAAACCTGACAAAATATTTCTGGGAAATTTGCTTTATAGACTATATTTAAAAAGAGGCGAGGATGAACTCCAGACTGCTGTGATTGCTCATCGCATGGAATTTGATGACTTTTCATTTGCATATAAGAAATTCTTGTGAAGGAACTCAATCTGTCTATGTGTGGTGGGAGTGACTTGTTAGAGACAGTATATGCCAATTGATTGGGTCACATAGTTGATCAAAACCAGAGCACACTGAATGCCAGGCTCTGAAGGGAACTCTGGCATAACTTCTAAGATGGCGAACCTGAGTTGTGGACTCCACCCTCAGTAGACAGTGGTAGGAAGAGGCTCACAAATTTCTGAATAATCCAAGGACTTTGGGACACGACAAGAGAGAATATTTACAGTATACCAGTCACTGTGCTGACCATTTAAAAACTCACGATCATGTTTAATTGTTAGATCTCCATAAACATAAGGATGTTATTTCCCTGTAATGGATGGGGAACTGATGTTACATGGAAATGTATAGAGTAAGTGATTTGTGAAGTGGCAATGGCAGCCTGCTAGGTGGTGGCTCCCAATGACCTATGCCTTTTGTAATCTCCCCCGTGTGTAGTTACTGTCCCTTGAACCTGGGCTGGCCCTGAGATTCCCCTGAACCACTGATCGTGGCACAAATGGCGTTGTCCTAGTGCAGACCTAAGCCTAAGCAGGCCTGACAGCTTCTACTTTTGTACACTGGAAAGTCCTCAGTCAACCAGTGAAACAGTCTAGTTGATGGACTGGAGAGACCCTGAGTGTGCTGAGATTCTACAGAGAGACACATGGAGAGGGAGAGAGAGGTGTGCAACTAGCTGATCCTCCCATCCTAGCGCTCCCCCACCCCATCCCCTCCACTTCCGCCCTGCCTGCAGCCAGCCAGCTGAATGCATCCACCAGAGGGACCGCCAGTAGGCTCACCAGAAGAACAGCCCAGCTGAGCCCAGCCCAGGTTGTGGAATTGTGAGCAAATGCAATGCCTGTTGGTTTAGCCATGGAGTTTTGAACCGTTAGTTACTCCGCCAAAGAAGACCAAAGCCATAGCTGGGTGGGATTTGAGCCTAGGTCAGTTGGACTCGAATGTGTATTTATCTGTGTCAGCTCACCAGTTCTTGGGAAAAGGAATCCAGTGATATTTGAACACCTGTCAAAATGGTCAGCATCTGACATGAATGAGTGGTGAAAAAAAGGAAAAGGTTAGAAGACTTGGTATGTTAGAGAAAGAGAGAAACACACCAGTGGTCTGAGACCCATCCGTAGGGCCTTCTGGCTGCATGTACCTTGTAGAGAGTGTGTCAGAGGGAACACGAGCCAATGGCCAGAAATTCCCATCCCTCACACTCTTCCTGGGCAGCTGCCCTATGAAGGTTTGTATTGACTTAGAGTTATCAAACTAATAACTCATGCTAATGAATTCCCCTCTTTCACATGGGACTTTATAAAGGGAGCACGGGCAGGAGCCTTAAAAGGTACACAAGTGTAACACGCACATATCCACACGGGGGATGTCAGAGATGGGAACATAAAACACATATCGATCAAAGGCGTGGAACCAGGGCAGCGCACAGTGGTCAGAGGGAGTTGGGGGGCCCTGGTGGGTCACCCCGGGGAGCGCTTGAAAGGACCATCTCCTGGCAAGCCCACGTTTGAAGTGATGTCATCTCTTTCATTCTCGCAGCTCAGTTGTGCCTCTGAAGCTCATTCTTTCCATTCTGTTGAGGAGCAAAAATGTTACCTCAAAGGTTAATGCTGGAGTCAGGGCTGAAAGGGAGAGGGAAGTGATGGGCCCGTGTGAGCACACACACGCACACACACCACACACAGATAGAGACAGAATCACAAATGGCTGTAAGTTCTTAAAAGTGTAACATAAGGGAATACAGAGATAGAAACATCCGTCAGTATGCAACCAGGCACCAAAACCACAGCCCGGGCATGTGCCCTGATCAGGAATCGAACCAGCGACCTTTCAGTGCACAGGATGATGCTCAACCAACTAAGCCAAATAGGCCAGAGTTATTTTGGACAAAGGTCTGGGAAATGATACTGTGAAAACAAATCCATCCTATCCTGTGGACATTTTCTCAGAATCTAGGGTTCCTAGATGGGGTGAGGAAAGAGGTGGAGAGAATGTCCCTGTCACCTGCTTACCTGTTGAGTCTTTAGGTCCCCCAGTGGGCAGCGGTTCCAGGGGCCAGTGCCCAAGAGGTTGGCTTAGGGAAACAGACATAGCCAGCCTGTTCCATTGGGCACCAGGATTGCTGGCATCGGGATTAGCCAAGGGTGTGTCAAGGGTTAACGTGCCCCAGAGAAGCTGTTATCACTGCTCTTTGGGAAATTGTACAGTTCCCTTTTTGAGTGATTTCATTGAGCAATTAGACGTGTTTCCATGGACAAAGCCCTTTTTAGACAGAGACATTTTATGTGATCACTCCTCCTGAGAAAAGCTGCAAGTTTTAGAAATTGCGGGGCCACCAGTGGTTTGAAAAGTGTCCTCTTAGCTATGTCTTTGAGCTACAGAGGGGAAGAGTGAGTGTTTCTATAAGCACCACGTTATTTATTTGTGGAACAAAGCTCATGGAGCCATATTAAATATGGGATACCATGCTGGGCCAAGTATACATCCAGGTGTGCTGCTAATATTAATTAAAAAACCCAGGATTTTCCTCTTCGGGAAACATTGCAAATATTTATTAATCCCAGTGTCGGAGCAGAGATTAGAACTGATTCCCCCTTTTTCACTGATGTTAGTGGGGCACACGGAAACAGCAGTAGAGGAAGAGAATATACATTTTAGAAAATGGCAGGGAGCGTTGTTGTGATGTTTTAAGAACTTGAAAGAGGTTTTTCCTGATCAAAACCTATAGGGATCTACTTTTCTGGTGCTTTCCATGTTTGCAGATAATAGCATTGCAGTTTGCTGTTATTAGTAGAGAAATAGAATGCATTGTGCCTTTATTTTTCTCTATTTTTCTCTTTATTTTTCTTTATTCCTCAGTATATAACAGGGGTCCTTTCAAAGTCATGAAAGGGCAAAAAGAATACCATTCCTGCTTTAATGATAATCCCTCTTGAGGTTTATCATGATCACGAATAACAGTGCTTACAGCCTATATGGGTTTTATATGGTTAGTCACATCCATCATATAAAGAAAGGCAGAAAAAAACCCCCACAAGATCACTCTTTTTGAGTCTCCTGTGAAAATATATACTCTCCGGTTAAATCTTACTTTCCCCTCCTCCCCCGCACCCCCACCCAAGTAGAAGCCAATTCCTCTTTATATTCAGGGTGTCCCCCTAAAATATATATACACTTCGAACAGATGCACGAAATTCATGCAAGAGTAAACCTTCCTTCCCCGGCTGCCGGCAGCAGCTTCCCTCTGGCACCCAGGACCTGGGCTTCCCTCGTAGCCCTGGCTTCATCCGGAAGTTCGTCCAAAAGAACGTCCGTAAGGACATCTGGTCTAATTAGCATATTATGCTTTTATTATTATAGATAGTCACAACCGTCCTTTGAGTAGATTGGGCAGATATTTTAGTCTGAGCTTAGAAATAGTTACTAGACACAGTATCCTTGAGGGTGAGAAAGCTTGGGGAAAAAAAAAGGATGGAGTTAATGCTCAAACTCAGGTCTCCTAATGGGAAAGCCAAAATCCACTGATCAAGTGTAACAGTAATATGCCATTAAAAAACAACACCCTAAATATTGAATATGACCTTCTGTATATTTTCCTTTGGTATGTCCACAATAAATATAAATATGCAACATGCATACACCTACAAATACTGTTCCACCTTGTGATTACTATAATTACTATAGTATCATCAGTCATACAGAATTGAACATGTAGTAGGTACTTAGTTAATATAATAGTATTATATGTTAAAGACAGATACCATAAGAATTCACTTACAGTGGAATGTTTGGATACTACCGAACATACGTTTCTCAATGTGGACATGCCTGCAGGCTCAGTTTTCTTAGTGGAGATCTTTGTAATTTCTCCTTTTTCAGGGCTCACCTCTTAGCAGTGTGCAACCCTTAGGATTTTATTCACAGCCTTGAACTCTTAAAATATATATATGGGGGTCCCCAAAAATGTGTACACCCTTTGAATAATTACAAAGGCAGAATACATTTCATTTTCAAAATGCAATAGAATCCACAGTTATCAGCAGTTAAAGTGTATATACAGTTTTGGGGCTACACCTGAATATAAAGAGTTGGTTTCTCCTGAGATTTAACCTGAGAGAATATATTTGCACAGGAGACTCAAAAACAGTGAATTTGCTGAAGCTGGTTTGGCTCAGTGGAGAGAGCGTTGGCCTGCAGACTGAAGGGTCCCAGGTTCAATTCCCGTCAAGGGCATGTACCTTGGTTGTAGGCACATCCCCAGTAGGGGGGCATGCAGGAGGCAGCTGATTGATGTTTCTCTCTCATCGATGTTTCTAACTCTCTATCCTTCTCCCTTCTTCTCTGTAAAAAATCAATAATATATATATATATATATATATATATATACACACACACACACACACACACATATATACACACACATGTATACATACACACACACATACATACATATATATGGTGATCTTGGTTTTTCTCTGCCTCTCTCTATCAGATGGATGTGAGTAAGAACCAGCAGAATGGATACAATGCCAACCACCGCTGTTCTGATCAAGCGTGAATTTGACACTTTTCACTGGGGAGGTCTCAGACTGTATGCACTCTTTACAAAGATGCATTTCCAGAGTGTGTAAGTGCCTGGTTTAGTCGAGGTCCTACACATCATAGCGAAACACGGATGCCTCCAAGCCTGGGAGATGTCAGTGTATGCAAAGGGGTCTCCTGTAGGCGACGGGCACGGGCAAGTCGCCATTCCTTGGTGACTCAGGTTGACCAGCGCAGTGACCAAAGATGAGCCTGGACCACTCCCGGCAGCCTCGTCCGTTTGGAAATAGGCTCACGGATCGCTGCATTGCCCCCACTGTTTCTCTGCAGCCCTCGCCCAGTTCCAGGCGTTTGATCACAAACGCAGCCTTTCCCTGCTAATGCTGTGCAGGTTGATAAAACAGTTGCCGAGCCGGAATCCCTAAAGAAATTATTAATTATCTGGTTAATGTGCATCAGGCTGTGGGTGTGGGAGATTAATCGCCAGCCGTGGGCTGAGTTGCTGAAGTGGGTTTTGGTTTCGTGTCTCCTGTCACTCGGTAATGGCTTTTCCTGCCTTCACCATCCGGTGAACAGGTGCAGAGATGCTGTATTTTCACTTTCCCAGAGTCAGGAACAGCCGGTGGCCAGGCGATGCCTCCTTCGCGGTCCTGCTGCATGAGCAGTTTGCAACATGGACTCTCCCCTCCTCAGAACATTCCAGCTCCTGGAGACTGTTCAACGTGACAGGCCCTACCCCAACTTTCCCAGCATCCCACACGCGTGCACGTGCGCATGCACATGTCCCCCAGACATGCACACATGGACACACACAGATGCAGAAGGTCCTAAATGCACATAAAACATTCAGAGAGATTTCCGGATGCCACGAATCTATTCATGCCCAACACTTCATTTCATTTCTTTCTTTAGAAATATGCTCCTTCCTCTAAGAGCAAAAAGTAAAAGAGAGACAAAAAGGAAAAAGCTGTATGGAGTTACTTCTTTGAGAGGCAAAGAGAGGTTTGATGCTTATCATTGGGTAGTGATGGTATAAAACTGATACTGCAAGAATTCTCTGGATTTGTTTTCTTTACTTTCTCCCTTCTAGGGGCTGGGTTCCATGTCCTAGAAAGTTCCCTTCATTCAGGTTGATCATGCATGTGGGACAGGATCTCTTCCTTGTGGTAAATAAGTCTATTTTCAGAATGTGAGCCTTTGTCCTGGGATGTTAGTGTGTCTTGGGGATGTGAGGCTATTGGGTTGTGTTGCCAGTGGAGAAAAGCAAAAAAACATCCTCAGAATGAGTTACAGGTGAGCTTTACTGTTCAATAGGGCTGTCCTTCTCCAACCTCTGTGTAGAGGGAGAGGCCAAGGAGACCCCAGAGGTTGGAGGTTTCTGTGGATTTGATGAGTCCTGAGAACTCTAGTCTCTCTCTTCACCTTGAACTACAGGCCGAGACGTGTCAGGAAGAAGGCCTGCTGCTCCATGATTACGTTGGGATAGGAAACTTTTCGCAGCTTTGGTGATGTCAGCGGAGTTTATTTAACTAAAATTGGACCATTTTTCTCTTTCATTCTGAATGACTAAAAATGAATGAAGGCCATACACATTGGGAAGATAGGGAGGAGAAGCCCAGTAAAAAGTGGGAAGCCTCAGTTTCCTTGGGCATCAGAGCCAGGAGCCAGTGAGTGAGGAATCGAGGCTCCCTGCATGAATATTCTAGAAGCTTGTTTCACTTGGCAAAGTGACACCCTCAGTGCACTTCTCACTTCTGCTATTTCTCTCCGTCGTCATTATCTGAGATTTGGGAGAACAGGATACGCTTACATGTCCCAGAATTCTCTCTAGTGTCCACTTTGCAATTTAAAAATACAGATAGAGTAAATGTATTATGATTACCTGTGAGCCCTTAGTGCAACCGAAGGAGCTCAAGCTGCTGTGGTTTAACATTTTATTACATACTCTACCCTTGGTCCACTCCTTAAGGTGTCAAGGTCTTTATGATTTGGGACCAAAAGATAAAACATGAGGCTAATTCTTCCTATAAAGGTTTGAGATAATATGGTGCCTAAATTAGGATAAAATTTACCCACTAGGTCAAAATTCTTCCCACTTAAAGCAGATTGAATTGGTTTTGACTATGCACTGCAACACACACACACACACACACACACACACACACACACCCTTACAACCACACTCCCAGATACAATTTTTTCTCAGTTTTCTAACCCTCTGGGAGTCTCACTCCCATTACTGCTTTCACCTGGAAGCTTCCCAATGTTCATACTCAGAGCACAAGTTTGAGGGGGATATGTCTTCCCCTACTATTATGGAGAAACAGTAGTGTGTTGTATGAAATTTGAATAGTTACCATTTTTTATTTGTCTCTAAGAATTCCAGATTTGAGGATTGTCAGCCTGAGAGCATTGGCACATAGTTAGAATAACTGCGTTCATCTTCTCTGACTTCCCTCTGTAGCTCCTGACCATTGAGGTCATTATTAAGGGCCACAAATGCTTGTTTATGGGGTGTTCTATAGCTTATTTACATCTTTTATAAGAAGCTTGTAGGAGCTCCTGATTCTCCAAGGTTAAAACAATGAATTGGAATTTCTTAAGCAGCTTTATGGTATCATATAGACAGGACAAAAATCGTTGAATTTGCAAAAGCAAAGAAAAACCACCCATCTGGTGGAGGGGAGTAAGTGATTCTGATAGCTACGCTTCAGGCATAAGACATCGCTCCGTTGATGAAGCAGTGGGCTATGGCTCTCCGTTCAGAGACTTGGCAGGTAACCCAGCTACCTTCTGGGCCACCGTGGCTCCCAGCACCTGCCAGACCCACCTTCTGGATGGGCTGATTGGCTTCTGCTACCTGTGCCACCCACATTTGTTTGGGCTTCAGCCAGACTTTCCCTGCCTTCCTCCGTGAGCACATCAGTGTTAGCATCACCGGAGTGTCTCTAACAGCTCCGGTACTGTCAAGGCAGATGGAAGCAAAGAACGCTGACAGGGACCTCTTGCCCAGCCCCTGAAACTCCTGTCATGCTGATGACTTCCTTCAGGTGTTCACATGTTCTTCCGTTCCAGTGGCAACTCAGAAATAATCCAAGTCTCCAAGTGCATATTTCCAAGTGCAGAACATTAGCGAAGCATCTTATTTTCCCTCCTTCCATGTCCTTTGAGCCTGCTTCTAGGCATTTGTTTTCAAGGGTAAACTTAGTGGCTCAGGGAGTAGAAATAATAGCATGAACCCATTCCTTGAACATCACCATTCAAGGATCTTGAAGAACTTAAAGGACTGAGAACAATGTCTGTAAAATCAGCACTGATGAGAATATGTATCTAAATTCCAAATGTCCCAGCAAATCCTATGCATGAAAGTGGTTTAGTACCAGAGGGAAACAAAACTCAGGTTATAATCCAGGTGTCTTTGGTTCTTAGCCCTTGACACTTTCTTGTCATTATCCATAAAGATTCTTAACCATTCACCTTCTAGAGCAGCGGTTCTCAACCTGTGGGTGCGACCCCTTGGAGTCGAACAACACTTTCACAGGGGTCGCCTGAGACCATTGGAAAACACAGATATGATTCATAACAGTTGCAAATTACAGTTATGAAGTAGCAACAAAAATAATTTTATGGTTGGGGGTCACCACAACATGAGGAACTGTATTAAAGGGTAAGGGCATTAGAAAGGTTGAGAACCACTGTTCTAGAGAGTTCCAGGTGGTTTCTGCAAAGGAAATGAACAATGTATGTACAGGTGACCAATCTGCTGTGTCCTCCTAATTTCTCTGAGGTCCTTTCTAATTCTTTCTGGGGTCCTGAATCCTGGTGGAAAGAGGTACATGCTCTTCCAGTTGAGTTAGTGGAATTAGACTGAGTTGAAGAAGCTGGGAGGGCTGGGGTGATATAGCTAAGATTTCCACCTAGAGTAGCAGGAGGAGAAAACATCCAGTACTTCCTAGACATGTTTTCCATAAAAAGCAATAGTTCGTTTCCTTCTAAATGAAATAGGCTTTGGTAGAGTGACCTATCAACCTAAATTCCAGTTATGACTTGGTTTCTATTGAAAAAATCATAAAGAGCCGTTAAATTCAGACACACTTTTAAAGTATACATATTATGACAACTTCTTGACCAGGTACCAACTTCCCATAGCACACTCAGCTTAATTAGTGAGAGTATATGGACCGAGTTTCCTTTTCCACTGACAAATCTTAATGATTCTCCAAGTCGCTGAAAATGAATGGTCTCACTCTCATAATTTGAGTCAGGAAATTAATGCCTCGCACTGAGTCACTGAAATTTAAGTCCTGACGCTCGGTTCGACTAACAGATTGCTCCGTGTTTTTTTTTTTCTGTGTGTGCGTCCGCACTTCTCATGTTCCAGGCTCTTTGCTAAGGGCACGGCTTTATCATCTCATTTCACCCTCACATTTTCTGAAGAGGGGGTTTTATATTTATTGTGCCAAAGTCTGCTTTTGCCTAGAATGCATATTCATTGGGCAGATGGGGAAGGCCAAATGAGTGTGCCAAGAAATGAACGAGGCCCTGCCCAAGATTGGACCACTAGCAAGTGACAAGATGGGCCTGGACCTGGATCCAGATCTCTGTCTCCATCTGCCACACTGCCCATGTGGGCACAGCGATCCTGAGATAGGGACTGCTCTGTGCACAGAGAGGTGACATCTCACTTTTTTCAATGACGGGGTTCTTCAGAAATTGTACCCCTCACAAAAAGGAAATGATGACCAGTTTTCCTAAAATTGAACTGAGGCAATTGAACCCTAGGATGACAGAAGAACATCATCCCATATTTTGGGTGAACAAGGTAATTTCACATATTTGAGCCACTTAATGGTTCTTCTTCTAAACCCTCCTCCCCTTTGCTTTCCTTGCTAAAGAGACTGCCTCGAAGCTTGATTATAAATCACTAGAAGCCTGGTGCACGAAATATGTGCATGGAACTGGGGGAGGGGAAAGTGGCCTGCACCCTCTCACAATCCAGGACCCCTAGGGGTTGTCCAACTGCTAGTTAGGCTCAGCAGCTGGACATCCTCTTGCAATCTGGGACCAATGGCCCCTAACCACTCATCTGCCTACCTCATCGCTCTTAACCACCTCTGCCTGCCTGCCTCATTGACCCTAACCAGTTGCCTGATTGCCCCTATCTGCTTCTGCCTGCCTGATGACCCCTAAACACTTGCCTGTCTGCTGGATCTCCCTTAACCACTCGCCTGCCTCCCTGATCACCCCTAACCATCTTTGCCTCAGTCCCTGCTGCCGCTGTTGCTATGGCTGTGGCTTTGTTTGGAATGACCTTAGGAAGGTTGTTGGGCTGTTCGGTCTAATTAGCATATTGCATTTATTATTACAGATAATCATGTGATCTGAGGGAAAGCTGAAGTGAATGGGTTAAAGTCTTTTTGAAATAGCCTTTGTTGCACTGGCCTGGTAGCTCAATTGGTAAGAGTATTGTCTTGATGCATCAAGGTCACAGGTTGATCTCCGGTCAGGACATATAAAAGTGGCAACCAATGAATGAAACAATAGATGGAAGAACAAATCTCTCTCTCTCTCTCTCTCTCTCTCTCTCTCTCTCTCTCTCTCTCCATCTCTCTCTTCCTCTCTCCCTTCTTCTCTCTCTAAAGTCCATTAAAATAAAAAGTAATGGCCTTTGTCATTTTTAAAATATTTGTACTCCTAATATTTTAACAGAGCTATTTTCTCAAAGTGTCATCCACAAACTCAATGCCAGTGCTTGTTTTAAAAAATCCCTTCATCTATTTCATCCCAATTTCTCAGGATGGCCCAGAACTCTCTAATGTCCATATCTCACAAGGCGATCTTCAGGCACACTGATTTTTGAGAACTAATGACTCAACCAAAAGGTGATCTAAGGCAAGACTGGTCCCCCTCCAGGAGTAACTTAGTGGATTTCCTCCCGAGTCCTTTCTTTGTAGGCAAATTCCAATGGGGCCTTCTCACTTGAGCATCTCTTCCCTCCGCCATTCATTTCTTCCCGGCATTCCTTCTTCAACCTTCTGTGTAAGGACTGATCAATGAACTTACACTTGAAAGACAAACTTAAACTCTTCTCATCTCTTTTCATCTCCTCCACAGCAAATGCCCTTTCATCTTCTCAGACGTTCCACGATGTGGGAAAAAAAAAAGAAAAGAAAAAGATGGCTCTGCAACAGATGCAATCCTTTCTAGGTCTCTAGGTAACGTTTTAACCTGTGCAGCGTTCACTGCGCAGCATCTTAAGTAATATTCCAGGAAACGCGCTGCAGCTTGTTAAGAAGGATAGGACCCCAGAGATGTCTCTAAATATGCCTGTAAAGTGAGAGGTACCAAGAGAAAGATAATATGGCTGATTATAGTTATTTACCTTACATTTTCATTCGCTTTTAACTGGGTGTAATTTAGGGGCAGGAAATCTCTTATTGGAAGTGTGTTTGCATTAAGCAGCTCTAAGCAACCATGAAAGTGCAGAAACTGAAAAATTGACAGGCTGGGCACCTAGAATCCCAAAGTAGCATTTTTGTAATAGGCATCCAAACAAATCAAATAAACATGTTTTGCTCCAGCGATTTAAAGAATATGGTCTTCGGAGTCATTTGTCTTTTTTTAACTATCATTTCTAACCTTTTCATTGCCTATCTCTAGTTTGCAGCTCCCCCCCTAACAATCTGTGGCAATTTCCCAGCCAGCTGCTGGTGGGCTGGTGTTTGCGGCTTTGTTTCCATTACCCCGAGCTATCAAATCAGCCTCCAAAGGGCATTACCTCTGGGCGGTTGTTTCCCTGGGTTGCACTAACAATGGGTTTGTTTTTCATTTTTGTTGTCTCAAGATGATGCCTCATTGTATGGAAAGTAGGCTGGGAAAATTGCAGTGGCCTGAATTACCACGCTCAGGCCAAGTATCAGGAGATGCTTCCAGTGGGCGCCTCTTCCCAAGGAATAGCAACAAACCCACGCATCCATCTGTTGAAGTTTTAGCTTGATTTTTCAGGTATGCAAGAGGTTTGCGTGGACTTTGTTGGGAAGAGAACGTGTGCTCATCTCATTAGTCTTGGCGTGATGTTAAAAAAAATCCTTTGTGTACTGTGACTGTTGGGGGGAAATGAGGGAGAAACAGTCAGTGCTTGGACTTGGTAAAAGAAAGAGTACAAGGAGAAGGGTCATCTTATGCATGGGCTTGGAATTCCTAGATAAAAGCAAGGTAGCTCGTTGTTCCTGGTCTTTATAGCTATGGTCTGGTTTGTAATTGGACACACTGGCAAACACTAATTTTTCTGTGTCACGAGGGATGCTGCCACTTATCAAATTATACAGAGAAAGAAGAAAGGCGAGAGGGAAAAAAAAAGAGGCATGAGAAAGGAACTTTTTTTTTTAAGCATTTTTTTAAATTGATTTCAGAAAGGAAGAAAGAGGGAGAGAAATACCAACAATGAAAGAGAATCAATAATCGGCTGCCTCTTGCACACCCCCTACTGGGGATGGAGGGTATGTACCCTGACCTGAATTGAACCTTGACCTCCTGGTTTATAGTTTGCTGCTGAATCACTGAGCTATGCTGGTGGGGCAGGAGAAAGACACTCTTTTAATTCCTCCTTTCCTTTTCATTAACTCCTTCCTTCCCCATTCTCCAGCCAAATTATATTAATTCAAGTCTGCCCGGCGACAGTGAGTGTGTGTGCTTTTGCGAACGTGCCACGGGTGGTAGGAAAAGTGGACAAGCATGTTGCCAGGGTTGGGAGTAAGACTGTCTCATTTGAGGAGTCCCTCTCCGGCACTTGGAACTCTCTCAGGTAGAACATTTGTATCCTTCGGGGACAATTTTATCTCCCAATTAGGGCTGAGGGAGAGGTTCTCAGAGAGACGAGTCTGTTCAAACTGACGTTCCTGCTTTCTCATCATCCCGAGGAGATGACAAAGACTTTTAGCCCTAATTGGCCACCTGGACTTTGATTCCTACGTGTGTCATCATGCGCCTTCTATCCGAAAACTCCTGGAGAGCAGTAGATCTTAATTAATAGGCTTTATGGTCTTGCTCTTGGATAGATGTCAGTCATGGTTTTTAAAAAGGGAAACAAGCAAAAATATTTTCTAAGTAATTTCCTTCACACTTGAAAAATATTGGCCTTCTTTTCTGTTAACAGAAAGTTTTAAATATTCCACTTACAAAAAGGGCTGTCTTAAGAAAAAGTGATCTTTGTTTTTTTCTTAACATTTTTAAATTGAATTCAGAGAGGAAGGAAGAGAGAGAGAGAGAGAAATAACAATGTTGAGAGAGAATCATTGATCAGCTCCCTCCTGCATGCCCCCTACTGGGGATCAAGTCCCCAACCCAGGCATGTGCCCTGACCAGGAATCAAACCTTGAGCTCTTGATTCCTAGGTCGCTACTCAACCACTGAGCCAGACCAGTCGGACAAAAGTGATTTTTTTTTTTAAATAAACCAAAACAAGTAAGAACATCTATGAAAAGAAGGTCAAAAGACAAAAGCATATTTCTGGTGTGCTACAGGCACGGATACCCACCTAATTTTTATGATCTTGTCTGATTAATGGAAAGAAATAAGTGTAGGGAATTAGGCTGTAAATACATAAATCAGAGTTGCACCCCGGCTTTGCAAAGAAACACACTTGAGCGAGCTTTCCTTTATTAATTAAGGGAGAATTTTTCTTTGGGTCAGGATAAAACGGACTAAAAATAAACAGCTGTATACTACTTCATTAAGCGGCTGCTTGGAGTGCTTTTCCCATTGATTGGTCTCCGGGCTAATGCCGCTTCATTCCTCATTTCACTGCTAATTAACATCAGCGCCGCTCTGACCACTTGACCGTGTTCTGTGGGAACATGTGCTGGTTGGCAAGTAACCGCTCTCTCCCTCCCCCCACTTCCCCAGCCCCTCATCTTTTTCTTCCTCCTAAAACTATGATGTAAAGCTAGGAGGGAAGGAGGGTAGCCTTCCCATTAAAGCCTGCGGACAGTACACTTAATAGTGAGATTATGTGCAAGAGAAACGAGCATAGAGACTCGGCCCACGCACCTGATGGAGGGGCTGTGGACGCAGAAATGGGTCGCTGAGGCTGCCCCCCTAGGAGCTGGCTGGCTGGCTGGGCTCGTTTCACATTTGTCGCGTCGATTCGGGCTTGTTTCCAAATATTTGCGGGACAAATGACCTGACTCAGGGAGTTAGGAGCGCAGGCCTTTAAGAGAGAAATTGACCACTGGCTTCAAGGCATCTATTTTTAAGACTCTGTACCCTGTGGTTCCTGAGTCTGTGAAATGAAACTCACTGCTGGGTCAGAGTTTCCTGATCCGCGCAGCCGTTTGAAGGTGGTCAGGGCCAAGCAAGAGCATCGCTTATCATGGGAGCGGGATACTCATTGGGCAGCTCAGGATGAGGGATGGGCAACATCCACCGGATAAACATCAGGAAAATCGCCTGCTTCTGTTCCCGGTCAAGAGGTCAGCGTTGCCACAAACTCCAGCCAACACGCATTTTGGAAAAGCTTGTCCAGAAGCACTGAATAATGTGTTGTTTTGACTCAATTCCAAATCGTGGCATCGCTTCTAATTGAATCCAACATTACATTGCATGTAGACAATAATTCCAAATTAGTGTTGATTCTGCAGTTTGATGCATTGTATTCCCTAAGCAGTCCCATAGCGGGCTTTTTTTTTTTTAAGGGGGGAGAGGGGTCCTATCTTTGAGGAACAATCATAGACAATGTGTACATTTCTCATGCATTGTGGCATATTCACTTCCTTGCTGACATCATTTTTCCAATAGACATATTTTTAAAACATATATTAATTTTTTACAGAGAGGAAGGGAGAGGGATAGAGAGTCAGAAACATCGATGAGAGAGAGACATCAATCAGCTGCCTCTTGCACGCCCCCTACTGGGGATGTGCCCGCAACCAAGGTACAAGCCATTGACCGGAATCGCACCTGGGACCTTTCAGTGCACAGACCAACGCTCTATCCACTGAGCCAAACCGGTTTTCGGCGGTAGGCATTTTATTTATGTACTTCGTGCCTGGTTGTTTACGTCTTATCATCTCTATGCCATTGTGGAAGGAACGATGTCCTATTCCCTTTTGCAATGAAATAAAATATATTGGTGGCCCTTTATTTGCCAAATCCTGGGCTTAGGATAAATAATGCACTCAGCTAAATGAATGAAGGATCTTCATGTTTGTCTTTTTCTTTTTTAAAAATATATTTTTATTGAATTCAGAGAGGAAAGGAGAGGGAGAGTGACATGGAAACGTCAATGATGAAAGAGATTATTGATTGGCTGCCTCCTGCTCACCTCACATTGGGGATGGAGCCTGCAACCCGGGCATGTGCCCTGACCGGAAATCAAACCATGACCTTCTGGTTCATAGGTCAACACTCAGTCACTGAGCCACACCAGCCGGGCTTCATGTTTCTTTAATTCCTGCATGACTTAACCTTGACAGCTCCTTTCACTCATGTCTTTAAAGTGCATTCGTGTTCTCATGTGCCCGATGGGGCCCTGATCTCTCTAAGGCACTGTGAAGTTTTAGTCTGATCTGATGGGGAGTTGGGGGAATTACTAATTGCTGAAGCATTGGAAAGACATTGGGGATTCTTGTTGAGTCTCCATGGATGGTTTAGGTTTTGAGTAGATTAGAAGCTTCCTGAATTCAGGAACCATGCTTACTGGGTTGCTGACATATTTCTATTATCGGTGACATTGCCAGGCAAATTGTTTGCTCAATGAATGCCACTGAAGGAAGGACAATGGCTGGAAGGGAACAGTCTTGGCTAGTGGTCGGCAAACTGCGGCTCTCAAGCCACATGCGGTTTGCCGCTCTGTTGGCTAATGAGTTTGCCAACCACTGGTCTAGGCAGTGAGGTCTTAGAAGCTGGAGGCAGATATGTTTTTCCAAGAAACATCAAATAATTTGAGTGTGGTATATATTGAAGCACACACACACACAAACACACACAGGAATAAGTTTGGAAGAGTAATTTAGGACCAGATTGCGAATAGTCTGAGAAATGTCCATTTAAGGAACTTGGACTGTATTCTTGTGTGCAGACACTGTGTATGGTTGGTGACTGAAAACTGTGGGAAAAAATTACCCTAAAACAAGGTACGCTTGGCCATCATATGATAAGAGCACGAAGAGGTGGCTTTGATTCCGGGTTAGAGACACAGAGCAGGCGGGTGGTGGGGAGGCAGGTTGAATAATTCAGCGGCGCCGGCTGTAATTGCTGTCTCTGATGCCCTTACAGTTTGTGAGGCAGTGCTCTGTCTGTTCCTGTACGTCAGCTTCCTCTGCGTGGCCCTTAGTTTCTTTGCCTTCATGCCCCTGGTATGAATGGATTCCAAGAGAATCTAACAAACTCGCTCTGCAGAGTCAGAAGCCCACTAAACCCCAGTATCCGCTTTTGCTTCCTTAACCCTTTGTATGTCATAAGCTTTAAAAAATAGGTGCTTTAAAAAAATCATGTTTTCATGAGAACTTTCAGCGGAAAATATTCAAGAACACCCGAATTGTGAGTAATATATTTATTTTTATAATATTCATTGCAGATTGATTTTTTTAAATTAAATTCAAAATATTGTGGCGTGTGGGGATGTTTTCAGTTTTGGCCATGTGACAGTTAACTGGTTAAAGGGGTCAGAAGGAACTGAAATAGTCCCTGTGAGTTTACTATATCACAGCTACACTCCCCTTATATAATGTGGTCTTAGTTAAGTAAAGCGCCCAAGAACCTTCAGGATGGAAGGCAGCGAATGCTCATATGAAATCCAGAGCCTTGGGACTGCAAATCAGCAAGAGGCTCTCCTTGGTGGGCACATCTGCTATTTTTGCCCCTGACATAGTGTAAGGCCAGTGTCTGAATTTATGTTCTAGTTATCTGAATGCCAGAAGAGGCATGGCTAGCCCTGCCAGCATGGCTCAGTGGCTGAGTATTGACCTATGAACCAGAAAGTCAAGGCTGGATTCCCAGTCAAGGCACATGCTTGGGATGTGGGCTTGATCCCCAGTAGAGGGTGTTCCAGAGGCAGCTGATCAATGAGTCTCTCATCATTGATGTTTCCATCTCTCTCTCCCTAGGCAAACTCTGGCTCATGAGTTTAATATAAATCAATATATATAGTCTCTCTGAAGTCAATATATATATATATATATATATATATATATATATATATATATATGTAATACACAGTGCAAATTCTTCATGGAAGGATATGTTATCTTGTAGATTGTATGATAGCTTCAGATTTCACTCTCAGCTCCTACAGAATCCACTGTCTTGAAAGGAATATAGCACAGATTTCCCTAAAGTTTCTTGTTCTCTCTTGCTGCTATCATGCCTTTTACCACCTAAAGGAAAAAGGTCTTAACGAATAAAATGTAAGAGACTGAGAAGGAGTATTCAACTCTTAATTGACATACTTTTTGCTGTCTCCGTGGTGAGTGACTGGCCAGAATCTCCACTAATGAGGCACCTGTAAGTATCCGTTGCCACACGTGAGGCAGCCTCTCAGGACAGAGGCAGGAGCCCAAGTGAACCACCTGTTATATATGTGCGCATGCATGTGCTCATGTATGCACGTGTGTGTGAAGACAAGGATTTTCTTATTGAAGTTCTGAAGAAAAATCTGTTTCCTTCCTTGTGCATCAAGAAGAAGCTCAGTTCACAGGACCAACTGCAATAAGCCTCCCCGTTTTATTAACGGGGAGCTATTAAGTGATGAAAAGGATTCAGGAGTAAAAAAACGAGGCAAGATGATAACAGTGCAGCACTGTGGGAAGTTTTCATGTGAATCTCTGACCTTAGCCTCTGTCGGCGGGCAGCCTTCTCCGGTAGAAGGGAAACAGTACCGCACGTAGAGGCATAAAAAATGCAGCGGCAGAGTTTCCGGCCAGGAAACCTTTTTTTCCATATGGGCACCCATATGCTTTTTCTTGAAATCCATATTTCTGGCCTGGATACCCATATGTTAGCTTTTCGCCCAAACAAGATTGTGTAATCATTCTTTATTATTTCTTCTTTCCTAGAAATTATAGCCCCGAAGTGTGGAGGGGAGGGGAAGGATGCACATGGGCTGTTTTACATACTAGGGATACAGGCTTGGGAGAGAAGCGGTACTCTCTCTAGGAGGGACACACTGTGTGTGTGTGTGTGTGTGTGTGTGTGTGACTACATATTCATTCTTAAGTACCAGGTTCATGTCTACTTGGTCAAGTGGACGCCATGGGGGTTGGGTTTTATATCCCAGGCCGCCTGTCTCAGGCTGATCCATCCCTGTGTCCAACTGGGCGATGAACACTATTAGAGTCGGGCGGAGAGAGTGGGTGTGGCTGGTCCATCTTCTGTACATTGGAGTTGATCAGTAAATATTCACTGTAGGGCCCCAAGTTTATTTTTAGCCCCCAAGAGCAGTGATGGTGGCACTTCACTGATGATGACATAAATGTTTGATCACATTTCAGACTTCCCCTCTAGACCTGAGAATAAAGTTGGCATTGTATTTTATTCCATTTTTTCTCATCCTCAACGCATTGGTTATGGCTGGATTTCAATAAAAAATTTAGAACTATTAAACTATAAACGTTCCTTCATAGGCTTTTATAAGCCCCAAGTCAACAAGTTCTCATGCAAGTAAACTCAATTTATCATAAGAATTTAACATGCAGATATTATCAATTTTATTCCATCTGCATACTAGGCTCTCTCCTTGCTGTTTTCTACCTACTTTTTCAACTCTAGTCTAAGATAAATGAAAAGACACCACCTTTTCATCTCTTTTTCCACTTCTATACACAATAAGATAACTATTCGACTTGAATGACCTCACATAATAAAATCAAGAGTTAATTTAGGTGAATTTAATAATTGATTTACAAAGAAAGCAGAGCCCATGACTATAGGAGATGTTCTAATTAAGGTGAAACACTGTTGGGAAACAACAAAAAACAAAGCTATAAATAAATACCTGCTTCTAAAGACAGCGAAGAGCCTGCTCTGTTCTTCTCGGCAGCATGCTGCTTGCCTTCTAGAAGCGTAGGTAAAAGCAGGGGCCGGTGCGCCATGAGTTGGCAAAGGAGGCCTAAGAGACGAAATTCGTTCTGGCAATGATGTTATTTTTGTCTGATTTCATTGGGGGATTTCTTCTGTCCGCCACTGCCCGTGCTCCTTGTCCTGGTGGCCCGGCAAGGTCAGAAGTGGCCCCCGTGGTCTGTCTGCCTGGGGACCTTTGATGGACAGGCTGCTGAGTTGCTCCTTGCTCCGAAGGCTGCCGCAGTGTGCCTAGCATGTGCAAAAACCCTCTGCGTTGACCGTTTCTCGGGCCTTTTGGCCTGAAATGTGCGCTTCAGCAACCTTCCTAGAAATGTCCAGGCAGGGCCTGCGGAGAGTCAGCATTCTGCCCCCTTCTACCCCCCTCCACCCCCCAGGAAGTGTCAGCAGTCTTCCCGTCTATTCCTGGGGAAGCATGCTGACCTCACTCTCGCTCCCCGAGCGCTGGCGCTGGTGAGTGAGCGAGGAACTCCAAGTTCACTCCTCCAGTGCCGAGGGCTTTCACCTCTGAATCCCATCTTTCTTCTGAGGACTGGGAGGCAAGTATGAGCTTATTTATTTATTTTTAATATATTTCTATTGACTGAAGAGAGGAAGGGAACGGGAGAGAGAAACATTTATGATGAGACAGAATCATTGATCGGCTGCCTCCTGCACGCCTCCTACTGGGGACGGAACTTGCAATCTGGGCATGTGCTCTTGACCGGAATCGAACCAAGGACCCTTCAGCCCACTGGCTGACGCTCTATGCACTGAGCCAAACTACCTAGGGCTGAGCTTGTTTTTAAGATTCCTCTGGCAGTGTCTCATTCCTGGGCTCCTCTGTTCTCGGCGCATTACCTCATTGCATGAGGGCCGATATCTCCCTCCCTCCTGTGGCGTCCCGTGTCCTTCCCATTCACAGGGGCCGGTGTCAGATCTCTGATCCACTTAGAATCCCAGCGACTGCCCCCTGAGCTGGAAATGCCTTATCATCAAACCTATTGATCTGTGGGCCTCTATGTCCATATTTCCACTCATGCACTCATTTGACATCGGGAAGAGTTGGGGTGCTAGGCACTAAAAAAAGAATGTTTCTTGTCTATTTGGTAAAAGCAATTTGTGATACAGGTATTGATGAGAGTCTGTATGAATCCTATAGGCCTGCAATTAAAATAGAGTAAGGTAAAATATAGTCAGTTTATCTGGCTGGACATGGGCAAGGGAAAGAGCATGTAGACCAAAGTTTTAATAATGTCGTCCTTTTACCTGGGCCCGTGTGGCTCAATTGATTGAGTGTCATCCCTGGTCTGATTCCTGGTCAGGGCACATGCTCAGGTTTCGGGCTCCATCTCCAGAAGGGGGCATGAAAGAGGCAGTCAATCAATGTTATGCTCTCACATCAATGTTTCTCTCTCTCCCTCCCCCTTCTTCTCTCTCTAAAAACCAATGATACTACTACTACTATTAATAATAATAATAATGTAATAATTTCATTGAAACTTGGTTTTATAGAGTTAAGTGTGAAATAAGCGAAAAAATAAAAATGGGTAGGAAAAGAATAACCAAAAAACTTAGTAGATTATTCCTAGATTGAAATCCTATTTCTGAAAAACGACAGAGCATTTTGATTGGGAGAGCCATTGGTTGCTACAATTTGGAGACAATAATTTTTTGATGTTGTAGGAAATTGAGTTCAAAAAATCCTTCAGCTGGAATAATGGATTGTCATCTTGAGAAAAACACCCAAAATAAAGGAGAGCGGCTGTCTGTCTTAACAAGAGCCATAGTGGGAAGTCCTTCTTGAAAGAGAAGTAAAATAAGGGGAAAAATTGCATTTTTGCAGGGCTAATTGGATGAAGGGACCTCGGTAAATTGTGATTGCACAGTTAATAAACCCTAGAGGTCTTTTTTTGGAAGATAAAATTAGTTGTTCAGTGGTAAAAGAAAAATCAATTACAGATTGTGTTGTCTTCTTTAACCAATCAGGCAGAAAAAGCGCCCTAATAATGAATACTCGAGAGAACGGAACCTCGCCGCACCTAAGATTTAACTGTTTTTCAACAGGAAACTGAGAACTAACGATTCTAAATGGAGAGACTGTTCCTTCTCGGGGCATCGAATGGGTGGTTCCTATTCTTTTCATAGAAAGATCCATGGGCAGGCATGAGCCTGCTGGGTCTATTTTTAATCCCGTTCAATGGGAATGAGTACCTGGTCGTGTATTCACAGAGGGAAAATCGGCATTTCCAAGGAAGGGGTGGATGTATCTGCGTGTGACCGAAAATTGAAAAATACTCATGAATAGGTCCGTTATGTTAGTAGATAGAGCATGCAGGGATCCATAAGCAGAGCCATATTTTTTGGCTCTTTTTTTTTTTGAAAATCTAAAAAAAAAAACACACAAAAATCACTTTTGTGAAATGATTCTAAATACATGGCAGGAAGTACGTGCAAAAGTGTGTTTTTATAAAGGTGACAGCCTATTCAAGGACCAAGAGTAAATCAACCCACCGTCCTGCACCTAAGTCAGACCCGTGTAAGGAGAGTACATACCGGAATTTAAAGTGATTGTGTTCTGCCTGGTGCCTGTGGTTCACTGGTTGAGCCTCAGCCTATGAACCAGGAGGTCATTGTTCGATTCCTGGTCAGGGCACATGCCAGGGCTATAGGCTCAGTCTTCTCCCTTCCTCTGAAATCAATAAAAAAAACATATTTCAAAGATAAACAAAAAAGCGATTGTGTTTTGAGAGGTGGAGTTTAAAATCAGTTCCTTGAAATGTAGGAGGTATTTTTTCAGAGGGAGGATGAAATTGCACTATTTCTGGAAAGCCTGCTGAGGTCTAGGCAGCTGAAATACTGTCCGTTTGAATCAGTGAGCTGAATTGGTCGGAGTGGCCCTGTGGTTCATGGATTGACATGTGTGGGTGAGAGGGGGCAGTTTGAATCGTGTGTATGTAAACAGAGAGTGACTTTGATTTTGTGGGTTTCTGAATGTGGCATTTGCCCTGCTGGGTAAGTCCTCTTTGCAAACATACCTGGAACCCAGACTGCTAGAAGCTCATATCTGTTCACAAACAGCAGATGTGCGTTCCAGTCTAACCCCAAGCTGACAGACCTGGATTGCCGCAGCAGAGCTTTCAGTGACCTGTTCATGGCATTCTAGAATATTCCTCAGGAGCCAAAAGGGAACCCAACGAAAAGGTAAAACTTGAGGGAGCACAGTCAACAAAGCCAAGAAGTTTGGTCGTGCTGATTTATAAAGACACTGTAACTTTTCAGCATGTACTTTCCCTCTGAAGGACTGCAACGGGGATTTAAAATACGACTATTTAATTTTTTAAAATTACATAAATTAAGTGAACGGCCCATTAGCAGGATGCCATCAGGATCACATGGCCAATTTAGATCGAGTTATATTCTCTCGCCTGCCAGATTTGAATAAGAATGAAGAAATTACTATTCCGAAGTGGTGTGGGGCCCTGATCCTCATTCGCGGTGATATCCTTCATGGTAACTACCTGGAACTGACGGCTCTGCGGGCGTGCCCCTGGTCCCCTGGTCTTGGTGGTGCCATCACTGGGGGAGAGAAGCAGCTAATTAATTGTCCTGCCTGCCTGCCTCATGTGGGAGTAGAGAGAGGCAGTTTCAGAAGAACCCACGGCAACCCGCCTTTGAGCTTTCTCCTCTTTGTCCACTTTGCTCGGCTAACCTCACACAACACGGCCATGTAGCTTCTCTCCCTCTCTCTCTGCACTGCTGACTTCTTCCTGTAACCTGTGTATTTGAACTTTTTATGTAAATCCTAGAGGCCCGGTGCACAGATCCATGCACATTGAAAGGAAATTAATTAGAAGAAATATTTTAGAAGGCAGGGAGGGACTGCCTGAGATGGGCTGGCTGGGGAGAGACCTCAGGAGAGCTCCAGGGTGTGTCTGGCCCATCTCGCCCAGTCCTGATTGGACCCCAGCAGCAAGCTAACCTATCAGTTAGAGTGTCTGCCCCCTGGTGGTCAGTGTGTGTCATAGTGACTGGTCGAACAGTCCAATACTTAGCATATTAGGAGGCTTTTATAGATAGATAGATAGATAGACAGATTTTATTGATTTCAGAGAGAGGGAGAGGGAGAGAGAGAGAGAAAAACATCAGTGAGAGAGAATCAGGTGCCTCCTGAACTCCCCCTACTGGGGATTGAGCCTGCAATATGGACATGTGTCCTGAGTAGAAATCTACTGGTGACCTCCTGGTTCATGGGTTGACACTCCACCATACCAGCAGGGATGAACTTTTTATTTAAACAGTACTTTCATATTAATCCCTGTTTTACCTCTTGGACTCTTCAGCAGCTGATAGCATGTGAAATAATTAAGTTTCTTATGCAGTCTTAGAAATTAAAGATAAAAAAATATATATTCTCAGTTTTACCAATACCATTTTTAACGCTACTTTTAAAAACTCCATGGTTTTGCTTCTGCTTTATTTTTGTGTATTTAATTTTTTTCTTCTTCCCATTTTTTCTACCACTGATAAATTAACTATTTACAGATACATGTGAAGCGCTAACTTCTCTCAGACCTATACTCACTAGCCTGGAACTTAAAGCTTTATGTTGAATAATTCAGTTCTAATAATAACCTGTGCTTTGCTCTTTCCATTTTGTTAGTCTTGTTGGGACAAAGTCTGTATGTTGTTTATTCATCTAGTGTCTGTCACATTGCTGAGTACATTCTAGGTACTGGGAATTTCTTAGTGTTCCTTTCTTCATTAATTTTTTCAACAAGCTTTCCCGTTTTCCTGTATGGAAAGGTACTGTGCCAGCCACTGGGAAGCCCTTATAGGGCTGGGGATGTGCAGCCCATGTGATGAATAAGGCCCAAGAAATCATTGGTCTGGCCCTGCCAAGCCATCAGGGTGAGTTAATTAAATGTTTGAGCAACTATAGCAGGCTAATGCTTAAGTTGATAATTGTGTATTGCCCTCAAATTTGTTATAAATATCCAAGTGGCCCTTGGCAGAGAAAAGGTTCCCCATCCTATAGTCCCTTCCCTCAAAGAGCTTATGCCTAGCTCAGGAACCATCTGGTAAACCCCCAGAGAGTGGATGCTCTGATAGCCAAAGGCTTGCATTCTGTGGCCAATCCTGGAAGAAGTCTAAGGAAGGGAACAGACCACAGCCCAGAGTCCTGACTCTGCAACCACTATCCCGGCATCTCAGTTTCCTGTCTGTTAAATGGTCATTCTCACCGTCACGCCCACCTGCCTCTACTGGTAAGATGATTGTGAGGGTTGACGGAGGCTTATGTTAACCTCTAAAACACCACACAGAATTTTATGTGGCGGTCAAGTCCAAGACCTATTTTAGGATTTAAAAAAAATAATCAGTGCTGCAGACTCATTGCATTCAGAAAACCCATCGCACAGTTTTGGAATTCTGTGCTTTGAAAACATGACAACGGATGCTAACGTATGGATATATTAAGTCACTTACCAGATGGTCCAAACACATCTTTCCTTTTAGATTTATGTGATAAATCTTCATTCCCCTTAAAACATGTGTTTGAATGTGTTCATAATTTCTTCTTCTTCTTTCACGTGTTTGCCTAGTAGGCATCTGGCTTCCTTGCATCAGATTGTAATTAGGGTCAGGTATTCTCTTCCTTGACCTGTATGGAGAAATGAATCCCGACTTCTTGTGGAGGTGAAGGTGGAGGCAGGAGGGTATGCAATAATGATGGGAAACCACATAAACAGACCATTTTGTTGTTGTTGTTGTTCGGATCTCCACCACTGAACCATCCCAGCCAGGCCACTCCAAATCATTTTTTCCAAGAATCTCTTTGGTCACATTTGTTCAGTCTCATCATAAGAAACATTTAATATACATAAAAGTAGAAACATTTGAAATTTGCTCATTTAATTTATGCATTTTTTTTCTTTAATGTTGTATCCTAGGGATTTTCCCTGTGGCTTGCTAATGAACGACCTCAGCTTCAATTGATATTCATTTTTTTTTATCTGTAGGTTCAATTGTTTCAAGGTAGAAAGCAAGCATATTAAAAGGCAATACTTACCCTAGTGTGTGTTCAATAATCATGGATCAGCAATGCTTTCTTCTTTGCAAAATAGTTACTTTTTTTGTCTTGATATTGAATACTTTTAATATTAATAAGAATATATTTGAAAAATTTAATTTCCTCTAGATTGTGGATTCATACCTCATGTTCTTTAATAATACACTGTTCTGCTATACTTGTGGGGGTTTTTTGTTTTGTTTTGTTTTGTTTTGTTTTTTACTGTCAGAGGATGATAAATTAGTGAGATCAATATTTCCTAAACTAACTGAAAAGAAGAGAGTAAATGTTGGTGTTACACATGCAGTACTAAAGTTAGGAGCATTTGCCTGTTACTAGTATTTACAAAAATCCTCATTATTAACTGGTACACCTAGTAAAGTCACATAAAACATTCCTGAGTGTGTTAGAAACTAGTTTGGGACCTGCATTTGAAAGCTAATGGACCCTAGTATGAACCTTTAGGTGGCTGTCTGAATGAATATATCACGCTCTTCTCCTTCCTGGCTTTTAGGTTCCTCATGCTTAAGGTAAATGTCTGATAAAGTTATCTTTGCGATTTCTTCTGGCACTAATGTAGCAACCTTGAAAATATTAAAGGCGCACCGGAGTGTTTTTGTGCACAAACATCGTTTATCCTTTGCTAAGTAGTTTCATGTCATTTACAGTAATTTGTAAATAAATTCCTCATTCAACTGGAGGAATTTCAGACGAATAACTGTTTCTGAAGGTCACACATTTTGGAATGCACCAAACCCTAACTAATAATGTTTTGCTTGACTTTATTGGTGCCACCAAGACATGTTTCTGGTGGAATGTGGTGTAAGTGTGCCTTATTGGGGACAGGGAGCTGGAAGATGGGGATGGATTTTCCTACTTGCCAAGGAAAACTGCTTTGGGATTGAGGTGATCACAGAGGGTAACTATTTTGGTGTTCAGAAGATTCTAGAACAGTGCCTCTGTTACCTTGCCAGCGATGTTGTCCCTAAAGGGATGGAAAGAAAAGAAAAACTAAACAGCAACACAGACACCCTGCCCTCATGCACTGTGTGTGCTACCTTTTCTCAGCAGCTCTTTGTCATTTTTTTCCTGGTGCCCTTTTATTTTCTCCTCCATAGGGAAAACCAGCCAGAGTGTCTCTTTCTAAAGGTGGGAGAACCTAGCAGGGACGACCATTTCCATGGACCGTCCACTGGCATGATTTCCTCAGTGATGGGAGGCTGTGGACGTGATTGCGGAGAGCGAGGCGTTGCAGTGGATGGGAGGCGGCACGGTTTTGTGCTCTCTGAGCGAGAATTCAGGGCTCTGTAGCCCTTTATCCAAAATGTGCTCAAGTGCGGCCCCATGTAAACTCTTGAACTCTGAGTTATTTAGAGACAAAGACAGATGGCAAAGCAGATTTGCTACAGAATTATATAAATAGACCATATTCTAATGGCTGCGTGTTCACCTATTTGCCTTTAGAAGGAAACTGTGCTTTAGCCAAAAGTGGGTGGGGGGGGGGCTTTGAAATTCAGTTGCTCCCATTTCATATTTGGTCATTGTTCTCTGTGCTTACCTAACCCACACACACACACACACGCACACACACACATATATTTCTAGATTAGATTATAGGTTTTTTTTGTAGATATAGATTTTTATCTCTCCTTTTCCCTGAATATATTTCAGAAAGGAAGGGAAAGGGAGAGATAAAAATATCAATGATAAGAGATAATCACTGATTGGATTGAGCCCACAACCCAGCATGTGCCCTGACCAAGAATCAAAACGTGACCTTCTTGTTCATAGGTCAATGCTCAACCACTGAGTCACACTGGCTGAGCATGAGTGCTTTTTAAAAGTGTGGCAACATGAAGTACTGATGAGTGTGTTGAGCAATTAAAATTTAAACACATTGCTAGTTGAAATGCAAAATGACATAGCCACTCTAGGAAACAATGGAAGTTTTTAATAAAGTTAAAACATACACCTACCTTATGATAAATAAATCCCACTGCCGGATATTTAACTTAGAGAATTATAAACTTGTTTTTACATGAAAACCTATATGTGATTCTTTAAACCAGTTTCATTCACCATTGTCCCAAGCTGGAAATAATCCCAATGTCTTCCAAGGATGAATGGATTAACAAACGGTGGTACATCCATGCAATGGGACATAACTCAGCACTGAAAAAGAAGAAATCATTGATCCACACTACATTTTAGATGAATTTATGCTACATGAAAGAAGCTAGTCTCAAAAGGTGACATACTATATTATGTCATCCACAAGGCATAAACAAAAAGACAAAATTATAGTGCTGGGACCAGATTGGCATTTGTCAGGAGTTAGGGGCGGGGGCGCCTTTGACTAAAGGGAGAAGAAAACTCCAGAGGGAATTTGGGGGTGGGGGTGGAATTTCATGGAATTGCTCTCTAGCTTGATTCTTGTGGTAATTACATGACTTTATTCACATGTTAAAATTCATAGGACTGTACATCAAAACAAATGTTGATTTTGCTGTATTATAATTTAGAAAGTAAATTTAAAAAATTGTTACAATTCCTGCCATCATGCCAACTACAAAGTGAAGTGTAGACAAGAAGTAAAATAACTCAAACTGAACTGGGATTGGATTTATAAAGCATGCTAACAGAGGAACTTAGAGCCATTTAAAAAAATGAACGTAAGAGTGATTTGCTTATCAATTTTTTGTAGTGACATACTGGCTTCTAAGTTAATAGTAGCCCATAAAGCTATTTTAGCTTAAGTAGTTAAATATCCCCTGTGGAATTTGTTTTGCTGTTAATTTACTTAGATAAATTTTTCCTCAGATATCTGAAGGCAAAATTTTGCTCAGACTGTAAAGATGATTGTAAATTTGGAGTAATGATATTTGAATTGAGGTTCCGACTTTGGCTGAGATTTTGGCTCTGAATAAAAGATTAAGTGTATATATATATACACTTAAAACACCTGTTTTATTTCTGAAGGTACTGTGGAGGTTTACGTCTTCATAATTTTTTAATTTTTACAATTACAGTTTATACTTCATATTATTTTGTATTAGTCTCAGGTGTATAGCATAGTGTTTAGGCAAGCTTAGAAAAATATTGCTAAAGCAAAAGGGGAATTATTTTGAAAAATGATTTGTCGCCCTGTCAATCAGTTTGTGGGTGCAGATACAGTCTCTCTGAGGTGTTGGATAAATGATTTTATTCTGTGCCTCAGTTTCCCCAAGTACATCACATGACAACAGTTATTCTAATGTCATATCAGCATTCGTATGGCATACATATTCAAGCACAAGGCTCAAAGGCCCTTGAAGAAGAGCATTAAAATTTACTAAGTTTTCTCATTTTCTTTCTTAAAACCAAATATATCTTTTCCTCATTTCTCAGTGTGAACCTTGATGAGGAGAATGACAGAAACTTGTAATTAGGGGAATTTAAAATATTTAAAGTTAAAAAAATGTCTGTGTGGCAGGGAAAAAAGGAAGACAGATTGCTCTATCGTCTCTTTTCAAGTTGGAAAACCCACATCAAAGAATGAAAGGAAGTTTAATCACAGATGCCAGAGTTTGAAGGCTGTAAAAAAAAAGCCACATGGAAGAAGAAATATGGGCATACCTTAATCTCCTTTAGAAGATAAAGATATCCGTTATATATAGAAATATATATGTATTTTTATTACATTGGGAAGCTATATATGATTTGAATATGAAAGCTTAAAGCAGACCTTCAATAGAAAGTAATATGCATACTTATTTTCCCTTTAAAATACATATTTCAATGTTGATAAGGGCATATATACTTAAATAACAATGAGAGCATTCTTCAAAACATGATATTGTGTTGTTCTAGTTGCAGACCATAAGGGGGATCTATATATACATATCTTATTGTATAAAACCAACTGAGGCCATTTAATCTGTCCAGTGAAATGTGTGTGTGTGTGTGTGCATGTGTGTGTGTGTTTCCATAGTTTGTAGGGAAGCCCATTTAATAAATGTGTTTATTACTCGGGGACGTGTTTTACAATGTCGCCGTTCATGAAAGCCATAGCGGTGACAGTGCCGCTGTTAAACGGCATGCTCACAATATTTGCATTTACTGAGCAAGAACTGATGGGAGCAGCTTCCGTGTTCACACGGATATCTGGGCAGCTCCGTTCAGGCGTGGTTTAGAATTGCCCTTCCGAAAGATAAACTCGAGACTCTGCAAAATGTCATGTCTTCTCTCGGCTGCTCTTTCCCCAAACATTTTTGTCAGCGTCCTTAGGAGCTGTGAAGACTGAATGAACTTTTCCGGAGTAAGAAAACTGTTATATTAAGTGTGAATGTGCAAGCCGCCGCTCTTGTCTCATGTGGAGACTGGGCACAGAGAGGATGCACACGTGACCTCAGCACTTGTCGTTTTCATCCCATCAGGAATGTCAGTGTGAGTAACAGATCGGCGTCAGCAAAGAAATGGAGTGCTTTTCTTTCCTGTGAAAACATTGTTAGGTAACTGGTGAGAGCTAAAATCTTAAAAATCAGGTGTAGCGTGGCCCGTGTTGCTCAGTGGTTGAGCGTCAGCCTATGAACTAGGAGGTCAGGGTTTAATTCCCGGTCAGGGCACATGCCTGTGGTCTTGATCCCCAATGCGGGGCCTGCAGGAGGCAGTTGATCAATGAATCTCTCTCATCATTGATGTTTCTATCTCTCTTTCCCTCTCCCTTCCTCTCTGAAATCAATAAAAAAAAATATTTTTAAAAAAATCAAGTGGCATTTCTACTGAATTACATATTTAATATGCATTCCAATTTCGTATGGTTCCCCCTGCTGAGGCAATGGGGCCATTTTGCTTTTTAAGTTTCCTCTGACTTCTTTTCCCTTTTAACTGTAACATAAAGTTTTCAAAGACTGAAATGAACCAAGGCTGGCAGTCCCGCACGAGCCGTGAAGCCCAGTAGAGAGCTTAGCTGCTTCCCGCTGCAGCACACGGTATTAATGTGCTTCTGAAACCCTTAAGGTACGACTTAAAAAAAAAATTGGACAGTTGTCAAGGATGGTTGATTTTTAAGGCTTAACTAGCTGAGCAATGTTCATTTAAAATAACATATGAGTCTCCATCAAAATGATCTAAGCTGAGCAAACGGCGCCTTTGTCCTTCCCTTTCAAGGAAGTTCTGAGGGGCTGGGAACCCGTGACAGAGAAAATTCCCTGGCTGGGGCTCTCTTTATCCCTTTTCAGTAATATTTTCATTCTGCAAAGCTTTTGAAAAAGTCAAGCCTGTTGGAAACCTTCTTAGGAGAAACTTTTCTAGTCTGAGTCCACCTTATCCCCCTTTTCTCCCTCATTCATCAAAATTCAGGTCGACCAGAAAGAGGGAGAGGTGAGAAGTTATTTTCCTTTTGGAAGTCAGTTTTTTTTTTTGGTCCGGGCCAGTTCCGGTTGTGCTGAGGATTGGGAGCCTTTTGGGGTGTGGACCCCAACTGTTGGCCTCTGAGGTGGTGGGTTTCAGAAGCACATTAATATCATGTGCTGCAGCGGGAAGCAGCCCATGTCCCTGGCCCTCAGCTTTGCTGGGCTGACCTTACTGAGTGCCATCCTGCATTGAAAACATTGCTGAGCTTCCCAGAGAACTCAGGGTGTTCTTCTAACATGTGGTGTCCCCTAAAGTGGACCGGTGCTCCCTGTGTTTTCTGCTTGTTGGTCCACGTACTCAACTCTGCCTACCAACCTGTAAAAGTGTGACAAGACCACAGTCACTCTGCCCTGGCCCGTGTGGCTCAGTTGGTTGAACATTCTCACTTACACCAAAAGGTCGCTGGTTCGATTCCCGGTCAGGGCATATACCCAAGTTGTGGGTTTGATCCTCAGTCCAGGTATTGTCTCAGAGGCGACCAACCAATCCCAATCTCTCTCTCTCTCTCTCTCTCTCTCTCTCTCTCTCTCTCTCTCTCTCTCTTCCCCTCTCACTAAAATCAATAAAAACATGTTTTTTGTTTTTTTGTATTTTTGTTTTGTTTTTAAAAGACCATAGTCTTTCCTCAGAGAAATGCCTCAATGACCTCTACTTTACCTTGCGTTCTCGACCTGTCCTTCCTTCTGGCTGAAATGAACATTTTCAGGAAATATTTTTTAATTGATTTTTTAGAGAGGGGGTGGGAGAGAGGGAAACATCTCCCATCGCACATGCCCTGTCCAGGGATCCAACCCACAACCTGGGTATGTGTCCTAACCAGGAATTAAACCACAGCACTTCACCCAATTGCACCACCCAGCCAGGTCTCAGAAATAACTATTTTTTCTGCATCAGTTTTATTCTTTTGGTCCCTTTAACTCTAGTTTTGGGCTGTGGAAGCAGAAGTCTAGAATAATGAGAAAGTACAACCCAGATCCTGACACGGAACCAGATCCTCGAGTAGACATTTTTCAATGGCGCTCATAAACATGCTCACTGTGTCCCCAGACTGCACTGACCTCCTTGTGGTTAATTCTGTTAACAGATATGGGTTTTGCCTGCTTTTTACTGACTTGTTGACTTAGGGACCAGCTGCCTCCTAGGAAATTGTGATCAAAAGCTATAAAAGCAGCCCATAAATGTGTCAGATGCATGAGTGGGGATCGGGAAACTTGATTGTCCAGCAATCCAATCTGGGTTAAAGATTGGTGCTACTTGATCATATATCCTTAGAGATGTGAACCCCCTCCCCTGATCATTTGTATGTGCGTGTTTGCTTGCGTAGATCGTGTGTTTACAATTTTGTCCCACCCTCTTCCTCTCCAGTTTTATAATTACAGATTACCTGTCTCCTCATCTGTATCCCTAACACTCTTTGTAACTCAAAGAGGCTCAGGAAAGCCGGAATGTCCCAAATGCTACTGTGTTATATTAAAGAGAAACACATTTCGTTCTTTAACAAGCAGAAATAAATGGGATGCATGTGATAAAATAATTGAGAAGCAATCACTCCAGAGTGAAACCTTGGAAGTTCAAATGAAGGCCTACAGGGGAGCGTCGCCTCGCCAGAAGGGTTTGGGATGGGGATGTGCCAAAGAAAGTTCTTGAAAGAACGCAGTCTTAATTAGAATTAACCAGATGAGTCCGGCGGCATGGCTCAGTGGTTGAGTGTCGACCTATGAACCACAAGGTCCCAGTTCAATTCCTGATCAGGCCACATGCCCGGACGGATTGCAGGCTCAATCTCCAGTGTGGGGAATGTAGGAGGCAGCCAATCAATGATTCTGTCTTCTCATTGATGTTTCTATTTCTCTCTCCTTTAACCTTTCTCTTTGAAATCATCAATAAAGTTATGAGAGAGAGAGAGAGAGAGAGAGAGAGAGAGAGAGAGAGAGAGAATTAGCTATATGAAAATGAGCAGGTAGAAGAATAAAAAGTGTTACAATCAAAGGAAATAGCACAAGGGCCAAAGCCCATGATGGAGAAAGAGAGATGAAATATTTAAATTCCTTTTGACCTATAATAATAACTATTTCCCCAAAGGGATGTAAGAGAAGACTAGCTGAAATATGGCAGCCAGTGGGAATAAGGGGTTTGTCTAGTTCAGCTCCATTCTGGTTTGAGATTGAATTGCTCTAAAAAAGGCTGGTGATTATCGTTTGTTGATGCAATTAGTTTAAGGTATTCCAGAAAGGCCTGGGATTTTTAATTTATTTACTTAAATTTCATTTTATTGTGATTGTAAGGAAAAATACCAGCTTTTCACAAACGCTGTAATTTCTTTCTTTCTGAGTTTACCCTTTAGGTACATTGCCCTAAACTCTAAGACATACCAGTGTTTCTTAAAGTGGGACCAGCACCACCAGGATTACCTGAAAACCAGTTAGAAATGTACATTCTTTAAAATATATATTTTATTGATTTCAGGGAGGGAGGGAGAGGGAGAGAGAGATGGGAGCATCAATGATGAGATAGAATCATTGATGGACTGTCTCCTGCACGCCCCACACTGGAGATCAAGCCTGCAACCTGGCATGTGCCCTGACCAGGAATCAAACTGTGACCTCCTGGTTCCTAGGTTGACACTCAGCCACTGAGCCACTCCTCCCGGCCAGGGCAGCTTTGGTTTCTTAACTGGACTCCGCCTGACTTCTCCTGCCCTTGCACTTGGCCTGGAACTGTCCTCTGGGCAATAAGCTGAGTGGTCATAGGTCTTACCTCACCTCTCAGAGATCCCTATCTCTCCTTACTTCACTCCAGTGTCTTGCAAATTGTTTATTTTGGGCAGTAGGGTGGATCTGGCCTGTTTCTCCATCTTGGCTAAATGTAGATGTTGCTGATCCTGCTTTTTTCTCATTTTATGTATGAAACTTTCCACAGGGCTGCAGAGTAGGGGTCCTACATAGCATGGTTCATATTTATTTATTTATTTATTAATTTAAATATATTTTATTGATTTTTTACAGAGAGGAAGGGAGAGGGATAGAGAGCTAGAAAAATCGATGAGAAAGAAACATCGATCAGCTGCCTCCTGCGCACCTCCTACTGGGGATGTGCCCGCAACCAAGGTACATGCCCTTGACCGGAATCAAACCTGGGGGGACCTTTCAGTCCGCAGGCCGACGCTCTAGCCACTGAGTCAAACCAGTTTCGGCGGTCCATATTTATTTAGAAAATCCCTATTGGCCAGGGATTTTTCTAAAACATTGTTCCCAGACTGCCTTATTGGATCCTCACAACAACCCCAGGGGACAGACGTTATCTGTATTTTACAGATGCAAAAACTTAGGAGTGAATGCCCCCACCCCCACTCTGTTACAGAGCCAAGATATCTGAACAGGTTTCCTGAACTTGTCTGTTGACCTTGCTTCACAGAGCTGCTTCTTCACAAAACTGCCATCCACAGAGGCGGCTGCCCTAAAAGGTGCCTTAAGAATGACTCACAGCTTGGGCTTCACACTCAAATCTCTTGAACCTGAAGTTTTGCCACGTAGGCAACTCACTGACTCACTGAACCCTCCTGGGCCTCTGTTTTCTCGTTTGTCAGGGCTGATTGTCCTAACCAAACGGTTCTTGTGAAAATGAAATAAAATAAAGAACTTAACCCAGTTCTGGGGACCCTTACTGAAAATTTGCTGGTTAAATAGAAGGGGTGGCCATGCTCTGGGGAGGACACTCAGCTACTTCGGTTAATCCTATAATAATAAAACCCTAATATGCAAATTGAACAACGTAACGACCAGTCACTATGATGTGCACTGACCACCAGGGGGCAGATGCTCAATGCAGGAGCTGCCCCCAGCCTGCAGGCCCCAGGCCAGCCAAGGAGGGTGCCAGCAGGGATCCCCTCATTGTCCTGCTGATCACCCCACAGATCAGCCCTGATTGCTGGCCAGGCCTAGGGACTCTACCCATGCACAAATTTCATGCACTGGGCTTCTAATTAAAGACCATGTATAATGGTTTTGTGTTCATGTCATTTTTACTGTCAGATGTGAAGAAAGAGCCAGATGTCCTCCTTATTTCACAAAGGGAGAAACTGAGGCTCCATGAGGTTAGAAGGTTGGGTCAAGACCCCAAGATTAGCAAGTGACAGGGCCAGGTTGCCAGGCAGCATTTTTTATTTGTATCCATGTTTTCTTTATACGCGAGTGAAGTATAAATCAGGATCTGAAAAATGCTGTAGAAGTCAGTGACCTTGGGAGTGATGGTATTTCTGTTCTCTGTGTTACAACTGACCCCTGAGGAAGGGGTCTGTTTCCAGTACCTGGGCATGTGTTTGGGTGAGTGAATCCTGACATCTCTTAAGAGGGAAGGAAGAGGTGTCTGACTCTGGCTTCCTGGAGGGTCCACATCTGGATGGACCAGACTTGTTTTCTGAATGTGAGGGGGGGATCCACATCTGGATGGACCAGACTTTGTTTTCTGAATGCGAGGGGGTGGGGGGGTCCACATCTGGATGGACCAGATTTTGTTTTCTGAATGTGAGGGACTCTAGCCCGATTCCCAGAGATGGCTAGAGACTCAGCCTTGCAGGACCCAATGTTTCTTTCTCTGGACTGTTACATTGTGTGCATTTTCAAGAACGCCTTTCAAGTTTGTTTTTAAATAGGCTCCTCCGATGGGGGGTGATCCCGGTGTGTTTCTTTTTATGTGCCCGGAATTTAAACCGGCAGGCAGCCGAGCACTCCAGTGAAATCGGCCCTAGACAGTTAATAAATTCCAGGCAGAGATGCATAAATCAGCAAAGGGTATTTTTAAACTTTTCTCTCCGCCCCCCCTCCCCAAAGGGTGGTTAAAGGAGAACAGGAAAGAGATGTCTTCAGAGAATTGTTTTCTCTCGGTTCAGAAAACCGAGGCGAGCGGTGAGCAATGCGCAGCGCTGGTTAGAGATTGTCATTTCTAGGTTTGATGTTCAGGGTTTAATTGTCTTTCATGTGAACAATAGCAGGCGCTCTCTGGTGTACTGTGCCGGCATGATGAAAGGAGGTCGTTCTTGCATAGCAATGCCTCTTTTTTTTTTTTAATTATTAGCGTAAAAAATTAGCAAGCTGGAAGTCGTTAGAAGGAATCGCACTGGCATTAATTGTAATGCAGCCTGAATTTGTTTGCAGACCAATGCAGCAAGACAATAGCCGGGAGAAAAAAGAACAATATTAATAGCCTTCTACTCATTGTATCATTTTCGTGGGCCTTAATAAGGTGTCTGCTGTCAACCAGATTTTTTTTTTAAAGGACATCATAATTGATGTATCGCAGTAAGTATGGATAAGGGCTCAACTTGATTAATGTAGGAGTTGAGTTTTTGAGGCATTTTTAAAAAGGATTCTTAGCTGGATCTTAAGAGACTGGCCGAGTCACCATAAACTACCTCTTCGCAGTTGGAAACCATCCTGACAGAAGCTGTCTTTCCGGCTGGCCCTCTTTCTTTTTCTCCCTTCCTGATCTGAGAACACCGAGGCGATCCCCTCCTCCTCAATAATTGCAGTACTTAAACTTTTATCACGGATTTTGACTCTTCTCTCCAAAGGTGATCTTAGTTTTCCTTGTGTGCACTTTGTGTATCACTACTTTCAGTGAGCTGGGAACTTGTTTTTTAAATGAGCTGCTATTTTGTAGATTGCTTGAACCCAGACCCTTGGGGACATCACTGTTTTTATGTCAGAGGAGGACTTGGTCTCTGAGCTGTTTCAGGTCAAGATCAAGTTTCCTTTCTTCACTCCCCAGTGGCTTATGCTATTTACAAAGTGTGTGTGTGTGTGTGTGTGTGTGTGTGTGTGTGTGTGTGTGTGTGAGAGAGAGAGAGAGAGAGAGAGAGAGAGAGAGAGCTGAAGAGGAAGATAGATTGATTAAACAACTGGTCATATTTTTATGGAAAAACTAAAGAGCAGGCTTCCCAGAAAATTTCATCAGTGTGAGATCCATTCTTTCATTTCCCATTTTGCTCAACACTTGGTGTTTCAACTCAACTCTCTGTGTTTTTCACAGAAAGGTTTTATAAGAAACAAAGCCATTGAGTTATAATCCCAGGGAGACAGGGGCAGGGGTGGGAGTTGGTCAACTATTTGTTTGTTTCTTTGGTATCCATAGATGTCAACACAATGTCCCAGATAGAAGGTCATCTCTCTCTTTTTTAAAAATAATTCTTACCCAAGGATATGTTTATTGATTTTTAGAGGGAGGGAGGAAGGAGAGAGGGGCGGGGCATGGATGTGAGAGAGAAACATCAACAGTTGCTTCCTGTAGGTGCCCCAACCATCTAGACTGCGGATGGAACCCCAAATCTTTTGGTGTAATGGACGACACAGCAGCCAACAGAGCCACCTGGCTCTTGTGATTGTCACAGAAAGAAAATAGTTGATGAATCCCAAACTGGCTGTCACATGGTGAAGCGCGGAGTGGCCGCCTCACCGTGACTGGGCACCATTGCCTCTAGAGCAGCGGTTCTCAACCTGTGGGTCGCGACCTGTTTTCTGATGGTCTTAGGCTCTACAGCAGTGACCCACAGGTTGAGAACCACTAGCAGGGTCGCCTAAGACCATCAGAAAACACAGATATTTACATTACGATTCACCACAACACGAGGAACTGTATTAAATGGTCGCGGCATTAGAAAGGTTGAGAACCACTGCTCTAGAGGAATCCCATCAACATGGACAAGAGAGATGGGAGTAGGAAGAGTGGGGGAACACCCCCCTGGACATTGAGAAGCTAACTGGCAGCCTTTGAAAGGAAGGCTGATGAAGTTGTAGAGTCCTCTCTGAAAATTAAACCTAGATGATTTGGCCATCTATCTGTTTAAACTGCACATACAGTTTTTATTTGACATCTCAGTACACATATTTAGCTCAATATAGACATAATCACATGTTCTGCGAAACTGATAAATACTTTCTGCGGAGGTATGGAAAGTGAAGCACATTCCATCTCTCCAAGTCTCGATTTATTTGAAAATTTGTAGGTACCATGAGAAATATTCATAATAAACCACCCACCCAAAGAGAAACTTTATAAACTTCTGGCTGCTGAAGACACCACCTTTGGTGTGTACAGTTCGAAGAGCCATGTCCTGCCCAGGCTGGGTAGCTCAGTTGGTTAGAACATCCTCCCAGAATGCCAAGGTTGCTGGTTCGATCCCTGGTCAAGACACATACAAGACTCAACCAAGGGATGCATAAATAAGTGGAACAACAAATCGATGTGTGTTTTCTCTCTCTCTCTCTTCCCCCTCCATCTCCTTTCCTCTCTCTCTTTCTCAAATAAAAAAAGAAGGCATGCCCTATTTTTAACTCAAGGCACGAGCTGGGCAAAGTGTATGGTGGATGGCTCAATATTTCCATAGTGTGAGCTGTTTTGAAGGCGTCCAGAGAGCTGAAGAGGAAGATAGATTAAGACACCGAAGTCCCACGAGAGAAAGGGACATTTCTTAATATTTGAGGAACATGGCCTTTCATTATGTGAATTAATCTGTTGCCCAAATAATCAGCATGAAAGCCACCTTTGAGAGCAGATTGTTCCTGATAGCCAAAGCTGGAAGGCAGCAGGAACCACGGTTTTGATCTCTTGGGACTCAACGCTGCTTTCAGATAATCCGGAACAACGGCACTGCTGTTCCCCGGCCCTCCGATGGAAAACAAACAAGGGAATGTGAGTTCAGCAGAAGACAAATAAATACATAAATAACCGAAAGTCCCCTATAGGCCTCTGCATGCATACCTTTCGCTCTCCAGAGATAACGCTTTGTTGAGCCGTGTTAGGCGAGGCAGTTCTTGTCTTCTGTTGGGGTTCATGTGACGAATTCCAGTTGATAAGCCCCAGACTCTGGAGTCGCTGGTCTGGCTGCTTATTAGGATTAAGATAAGTGCTAAGAAGGCAAGATACAGCGCTTTGTGCTACCTTTGCGGCTCTGGAAGTCCTAGGATTCCAGTGTAAACAATGACTTCGCTCACCCTGCTCCCTCTCTGACCTGAGCTGAGCACTAACTATTGGCCCAAGAGGATTGAAGCAGAGTCTGAAGATTATTTCTCAATAGAGAATATTTTAATTACCAAAGCCCCCCAAATGTGTATAAATGTGAAAATGAGTTTATAGAAAAGAGACTTACTGTCTGTTCTTTTCTTCCCCCTCTTATGTGGATGTCCAGAGATAAATAATGTATCTTAGTTCGTTCATATCAGAAATGCACTTTATTCCCATAAAATAGGCCAAGAGGAAAAACAAAACAAAACAAAACACAAGCTATTTAAGTGCATTTAGGGGACTTTCAATGAAAGATACATTAGGAAAAATTATTCAATGAAAGATATATTAGGAAAAACTATATTTCTAATGCATATGCAAAGCCAATGTTACCTATGCAATGCTTCTCCCTGAGTTTTCAGAGAGTGAGAAAGCGCACGTCCCGTTGTCTAAAGCTGATGGAATGTTCCGGAGGCCCAGCAAACGGAGACAGAGATTTCCTGAAGTTCACGCCATGAGTCACACTAAATATAGTCCACCCGGGCTTTGCTGAGCCTGGCTAGGCCGCCCCTGGCGCCCAGCAAAGTTGAGCTGTCGGGGCAACTGCTGCAGGGGTGATGGAGAGGGGTAATTTAGCGACATCCCACCGCCGCACGCGGCGCCATGGGGAGCACCGGGTAGCCATTCATTTTTGTTAATGAATTTAAAACTAGATGCATGGAAATGGTTCTATGAAATGTATACACTGCTAAACAGTTAACTAGTCCTTAGGGCTTCCCTTTAATTATCTCTGTGTAAATCATTTTGAACAGGGAGATCTAATGAGTCAATAAGAAAAAAACAAAAACACCACCACCACCACCACCACCACCACACACACACACACACACACACACACACACACACACATACATACACACACAAACACGAAGAAACTTAGATCTAGCTGGGCCAGCGTGGTTCAGTGGTACCAGGAGATCATGGTTAGATTCCCGGTCAGGACACATGCCCGTGTTATGGGCTGCATCCCCAGTAGGGAGCATGCAGGAGGCAGCCCGTCAATGATTCTCATCATTGATGTTTCTATCTCTCTCTCCCTCTCCCTTGCCCCCTGAAATCAATAAAAATTACATATATATATAATGTTTCATGACCCTGAACTCCACCGAGTTGTCACACTTGGTCTATTCCACAGTAAAAGTAATTTTTCTACAGTTTACTTTTACTGTAGAATAAACAAGGTGAAGTGGTTATAGTAATAAAAAGGCGGGGGGTAAGGAGGGAGAAGAGGCAGTGAGGATCCTTCTTTGGGGTTTTTCCTTCTTGAAATGATGGGATTGTACATTCCTCTTCTTCCTCCCTGAGAGAGTGGGGTCAGGTTCACACCAGCACCCTGCTGCTGCTCGTTAGGTTAGAGGTTTATCAGATCAGCTCAAGTGCAAGCTCTAGAGGAGAGAATGTGATGCCTGAACTTGGGTATTTTGTAAGAAAACCACAGATGTGTCAGAAAGGTTCAGAATTGGAATGAGTTGGGGTGGGGGAGGGAACAACTGAGTCAGGTCCCAAGAGGAGGCCACTGGGCATTTGGGCTAAAATAGGAGAGCAGCCGAAACCGGTTTGGCTCAGTGGATAGAGCATCAGCCTGTGGACTGAAAGGTCCCAGGTTCCATTCTGGTCAAGGGCATGTACCTTGGTTTCAGGCACATCTCCAGTGGAGAGTGTGCAGGATGCAACTGATCGATGTTTCTCTCATTGATGTTTCTGACTCTCTATCCCTCTCCCTTCCTCTCTGTAAAAAATCAATAAAATATATTTTTAAAAAATAAAATAAAATAGGAGAACAGTACAGTTTACAGGGCACAGAACAGGCACGGCGGGGAAGCACTTCTAGCAGGCCTCACGGACTGCCAGTTTTGCCAGGGCCAGCTTTGCTCTGAGTCAGAGTTGCCTTTTTAAAAAATAAAAATTTTTATTGATTTCAGAGAGGAAGGGAGGGGAAGGAAGAGAAACATCAGTGATGAGAATCAGTGATAGGCTGCCTCTTGCTCGCCCCTACAGTGGGGTCAAGCCCAGTGCCCCGGGCATGTGCCCTGACCAGGAATCAAACAGTGATCTTCTTGAGCTCAATGCTCAACCATGGAGCCAAGCCAGCCGGGCCAGATTTTTCTTTTTAAGTTCTGTGTCCCCCACGGACACAGATGATAACTACTAGGGTCCACTTTGTCTTTCTACAGGAAGTGGAATAAATTACACCAGAGCAATGTTATCCTTCGGTTCGAATCTTTTTTGCTTCATGGTGAAATTTGGTGAAGAAAATGTGCATCCTCTGTAACCCTCTTCTGACAAAGGTGCCCCCACCTTTGACTATCTCTGGTTGAATTAGATTCATTCACAATGAACAAGTATTTGTGGCACCTCTTGTGCCTGTCAAGTGCTGTTCTTCTCACTGTAGACACCAAGGTGAACCAGTCAGAGTAACATTTCTCAGTCCTCCTGGCATTTGAATAATAAGCTGAGAAAATAGCCGAGACTGGTTTGGCTCAGTGGATAGAGCGTCTGCCTGCGGATTGAAGGGTCCCAGGTTCGATTCCGGTCCGGGACATGTACCTTGCTTGCAGACACAGCTCCAGTGAGGGACATGCAGGAGACGGCTGATCAATGTCTCTCTTTCATTGATGTTTCTGACTTTCTATCCCTCTCCCTTCCTCTCTGTGAAAAATCAACAAAATATATTTTTAAAAAATAAGCTGAGAAAATAGATAACAAACGTACACCTACCTACCTACTGGTACAAACAGGTATACTAGGTATACCATTTCAGGTACTGCTGCTTAATAGGAAGGCAGTAAAACATGCCAGTAAGCTAGCGAGTTTGGGGAGTGGGTTGGGAAAATGCTATTTCAGTTAAGAGTCATCTGGGGGTCCTCTGAAGAGAAAACATTTGATCTGAGACCAGAATAATGAGGCCGAGGCAGCCATGCAAAAACTCAGTCCCGTTCAACTAAACAAATGTTTGCATTGTGCTGGGTACCGTTCTGGTCACTTGGGCTGTACTAGGGAGTGAAACGGAGTCCTTGCTTGTATGGAGTTTGTGTGTGTGTGTATATGGTACATGAGTGGTGCATACATTACTATTTTGCACACACACACAGGGGTTCTGTGAAGAAAGATAAAGCAGAGAGAGAGAGAGAGAGAGAGAGAGAGAGAGAGAGAGAGAGAGAGAGAGGTGTGTGGAGGGGGAGAGAACGTGGTTTGAGTAGCATGGGGTGTCTGAGTATCATTTTATAGCAGAGTCAGTACTACACAGCCCATGAGTTTGTGTTTGTCTAGAAACCTAAAAAGAGTTAGGGTGAGTTTTCAGGGTCAAATGTCCAAGCAGAGGGGCCTCTTAGGGGAGACAGAGTGTGTCTGGATGATGGCGAGAAGGCCCGTGTGGCCAGAGCTTGGTCTGTGGGCCGCAGAGCAGGGAATATGGGTCGGACTCAGCAGGGTAGAGTGTGCCAGGCCCTTTGGACTGAGGTGTAACATTTCGATTTCATTCCCTTTACCATGAGTGGGCTTCGGGAGCGTTGAAGCAGGCAGTGATGTGATGGCCATTGAGCTGAGGGACTTAGAAGAGAGAAAAATGGAAAAGAAGCATAAATAATTATTGTAGAATTTACATTATCCAGGCAATGCCGGTCCGTTCAGCCCTCCCCCGGGCAGAACTTTGCCTTGAAGTGATCTCAGAAAGATGGGAAGTTTGGGAAGGTTCTGGTTGTTAACTCACCAGCCTTGCGATGGATTTCAACAGCAATTCTGTGTTCTGAAAGAGTCCATCTGGCTGCAAGGAAGGAAAAGCAGAAGGAGTCACCTTATTCTCTTGAAGGCAGCATGAATCCATCTTGGTGTTGGTTCACAGTCACTCCCCCCCCCCCACTTTCCTTCGTTTTATTGAGAAAAGAACGATAGTTTCATCTCCCAAGTGCTGCGTATTAAGATCACAAGCCGCGGGAGGATGCACCCAAATAGTGTGTGAGGCAAAATGGGCACAAACCTTGGATACCCGAGGGCTGTCATTAAAGCTCTCTGATTAAGAAAAGAGTCATTTCAATTTCGATGCATGTTCCAAAGAAAGAAGAAAGGAGGAAAGAGTAGGGAAGTGAAACACAGAAAAGAAAAAAAGAAAAAAAAAAAAAGCTCTTCATTCACATGCGTCCCCTCAGAAGAAATGGCATTAATGTAGGCACCCAATTACAGTAATGCGGTTCGGAGCACCTCACAGGTGTTTCCAGCTCACACCAGGACGAACATTTGTAATCCTTTAAATGCACTTAAGAAATTGATGTTACAGCCCCGCAATCTGTCAGGGGCCTTGCTGGCCGGGTGACGGCGAAGTGTCCCCCCATTAATTGGATCATCAGAATGTGATCCGCGTCCCGGTCCCCGGATTATGGAAGACCGGCTCCACTCCGGCGCGCTGACCCAGGGGCTCCTTGTGCGGGAGATTCTGACCCTTAATGTAGATAAGTGGTATTTTTCATCAATCTGAGCCTGCATTAAAAAAGGGGAAATGTCAATTCAATGCGGGCCATTTCACTTAATTCAACATCTTCTCCTTTAATACCTTGGAGAAGCTCGTGTCTCCGGCCTGCCTCCCCTGATGGAAGATTGAATGAAGGCCCGGAAAGAACGGTTGTCTTCCATTCCCTCATGAAATCACCATTTTGACTCTCGGCGCTTGTCATGTTATGGCTGAGAACCAACTCAGGCAAAAGCAGAGCAATTCAACGAAAATCAGTGTCTTTACAGCTTGCTTTGTTGGGACAGCATTGAAGAGATGCGTAGAAGTGATGTTTGTATTTTTCCTAAAAGAAGAAACTGTGTTTGAGCTATAGAACAACAAGGTGGTGTGTTTAATGGTCTTCATGAATTGAAGAGAGGATAGAAGGAGTCATCTTATTCTCTTGAAGGCAGAATGAATCCATCCCGGTGTTGGTTCACAGTCAGGATTAAAAAACAAATGTTTTCATTGATTTCAGAGAGAGGAAGGGGGGTGGGGAGACAGAGAGAGAGAGAGAGAGAGAGAGAGAGAGAGAGAGAGAGAGAGAAACATCAATGATGAGAATCATCTATCAGCTGCCTCTGCATGCCCCCTACTGGGGATCCAGCCTGCAACATGGACATGTGCCCTGGTTTAGGTATTTTAAAGTGAACTGTAGCCCAGCTGGTTCATAGGTTGAGCATCTATCTATGAACCAGGAGGTCACGGTTCTATTCCCGGTTGGGGCACATGCCCAAGTTGTGGGCTGGATCTCCTTTGTGGGGTGCATAGGAGGCAGCCAGTCACTGATTCTCTCTCATCATTGATGTTTTTATCTCTCAGAAATCAATAAAAATACATTAAAATTAAAAAATAAAGTGAACTATATCTTTACTGATAAGGGGAACAGTGGTTTATCTAGCGCATAGTACTAGTTTATTTGGAATTCCTTCATATTATAGGGCAGTGGTCGGCAAACTCATTAGTCAGCAAAGCCAGATATCAACAGTACGATTGAAATTTCTTTTGAGAGCTGAAAACCGACTAATGCGCATGGGCCAAGAAGTTTCAATCGCACTGTATGTGCGTACCCGCACATGGTATTTTGTGGAAGAGCCACACTCAAGGGGCCAAAGAGCCGCATGTGGCTCACGAGCCGTGGTTTGCCGACCACTATTATAGGGCAATCCTGTTCTGCACTAAAACCTAGAAGCTTTGCCCTTTCTTCTGTGGTGTGAGTGTGTGAGTGAGTGTGTGTGTGTGTGTGTGTGTGTGTGTGTTGGGCTGTGTCTGTCTTTGTGTGTGTGACCCCGTACAGCCAGCAGCCTGTTTTATCTGGCTTTTTCATTCTCCGTTATTTCTCTTCTCCCCCTCTCTGTTGTCTCTGCCACTCAAACCAATTTCAGCCACCCAGCAGCTCCCATCTGGGATAATAGCCTCTCCTCCGGCCACCGTCCTGTCATGTTTGATTCGGCCGCACCAGGGCTGTAAATTAGCCGGAGCCTTTTGCATGCTGGGCGCGCGCGGCTGCCACAACGCGTTACGGAGCCTCTGCCCCACTGGATGTCGGGATCTGTGATCGCGCAGGAAAACAAGAAATGGTCGTGGCTGTTGTAAAACTCATTCATGCCAAGACGCTTTTACACAACAGAGAGGAGGAGGAGGAAGAGCCTGTTTTCCTCCTCCCGCCCTGGTCCTCCCATTGTGTGGGCTCCAGGCTCCCGCTGGGAGAAGCCCATTGTGCTAGGCCTGGGGTTAGAGACATAAAAACAGTGGCAAAGTGAGATAAAATGATCAGAGATGTGCAGTTAGATTCAGCGACTTCCTGCTGGTGGGTGTTCACTCACCGGTGAGAGGGCAGCCGAATGTTCCTGTTCCATTCTACTCGCCTTGTCCTGCCGAAGGCTCAGCAGAACTGCTGTGGCCACGTGAAGCTTGAGGGTTTAATCACAGGAAAGGAGATGAGAGGACAAGATGGTACAGTGGTACCTCCATATACGAGTGCCCTAATATACGAGATTTTTGAGATACGAGCCATCGAGCGAGTGATTTTTGCTTTGAAATACGAGCAACAGTTGAGATACGAGTAATCAAGAGGATCAGCCAGCTGCACACGACCCACCAGTTTACCGCAACTCGAGAGTCTCATAGTTTCCCACGCCTCAAGGTTACAGAACGAATTAAACTCGTATCTCGAGGTACCACTGTATTTCGTTTATAAAATGATCTGCTGTAAATATATCTGAGTTGGGTTTTTGGAGTATCCAAAATCCATTAGTTACCTTTAATTTGTTGTTGTTGTTAATCCTCAGCCAAGGATATTTTTTCCATTGATTTCTTAGAGAGAGTAGAAGGGAGGGAGGGAGGTGGAGGGAGGGAGAGAAGGAAACATTGATGCGAGAGACACATGAGAGACACATCGTTTGGCTGCCTCCCGGGAATCGAACCTGCAACACAGGTGTGTGCCCTGACCAGAAATTGAACCCGAGACCTTTCAGTGCACAAGCTGGCGCTGTAACCATTAAGCCGTGCCAGCCAGGGCTCCCTGTAATATTTTTCTGGTAGGTTTGAAAATCAGTCTAGCGATAACAGTGCATTTCTGATTTACCATTTGAGAATTTTTGTTAAAGTAACAACCCTGGCTGCCTCCCTCTCTCAGCATGAGCAAGTCCTAGAGCTCCCAAAATATTGGGCTTGTGTGGGAGGAAAGTACATAACTGAGCTTGTACATTTGTTTTTAAAACTCTGCTGTTTGCGACGGTGTAACTCCATTGAGCTCAGTCCACCTGATTCTAGGAACGTCAATAAATCGAACAGTTGTTTTGTTTACAAGACCTCAAAAAATCGCCTTAGCTAAGTTCTCCCATGAAATGTTGTAATGTGAATGCTACAGCATTATATTTTTTGAGCCTTGCTTTGCTCTTTTACATGCTCCTGCTACTGGTAGCCTGTGATTCGTTTCACACACTGGAAGTTGTCCCATATTTCGACCTGGCGCTGGCTCCATTGTCAAGTTGATCAGAACGTTAGGTCTCTTCTCTCTTCTGCCACTCTGGTCCCAATCCTTCCTGTGTTCTCTGAGAGTCAACTCCAAACATGCTGAGTTCCTCTTCTTCCAGTTACCCCTTCCCACTCCAGGAGGGAAAAGAAACCCTTCCCTCCCCCCAGCTGACTGCTCACACAGCCTCTTCATTCTGCTCATTTCCTTCACCATCAGTTTTCTCATAAAAACGTTTTATGAGCCCAGCCAGTGTGGCTCAATAGTTGAGCATCAACCTATGAACCAGGAGGTCATGGTTTGGTCCCAGGTCAGGGTACATGCCCAGGTTGGGCTTGATCAATGATTCTCTCTCATCATTGATGTTTCTCTCTCTCTCCCTCTCGCTTCCTCTCTGAAATCAACACACACACACACACACACACACACACACGTATACACGTGTTTTATGACCCTGACCTCCATCAAGTTGTCCCAACCTGCTCCTTAACCCCTTCTGCTCTGGTGCTGTCTCCACTTTCCTTTACTTGCTGCCTCTGTGGCTGCCAGTGACTTTCCAGTCCTGGAACCCAATGACCTTTTCTTAATCCTTAGATTCTTAAACTCTCTGTTGGATTTAATGGCCCTTTTCTTACTGACATTTTCTTGTTCTTCAATTCATCTGACCCTTACTTGCGTGAATTTTTTCCTGTTTCTCCCCAACATTCTATTTTCACTCACCTGGTATCGTCTGTGGAATGATCTTCCACATTAGGACTTTGAAGCTTCTGGCTCTGCATCTAATACTTCATTGTACACGCTGGTGTGGACCGGTGCTCTAATTTACAATAACACTTCAAAACTCTGGTGCAGGCTACTTAGCCTGCAGCTCAACATACTTATGTTCCCAACACATATTCTTCTCTTCCTTTCGCACTAATCATTTCCTGACTCTCTGATTTTGTCAGTGGTCCACTCTTTACTCCAACATCCACACTGAAAACTTCCAGTCCCTTTTGACTCTACCACTTTTCTGTCCAATTTCACAGCTTGCAAAGTGCGGTAACCTTTCACCTCATGCTCTCTGCAGAGCTGTTCATTGGACAGCACTGGCCCCGTGTGTGTTCTACACATAAGGAGCCAGAGACACCCAGTCTCAGCTTTGACATTCAAAGCGCCGTACCTTCTTCCAACGTGTAGAGAATCCCATCCTAACAGGACGGCGGGGGTCCTTCCAGGCCAGCCTCCATATCTGTGCCACATTAGTATGCTGGCCCTTGCTTGTCCTGTGGAGTCTGTATGGGGATCAGCACAGGGCCCCCAGATTTTCCCAGAAAAGTCCCCGAAGAACATGTTTTAGATGAACAGGGATATACAGTAGCCGGAGGGCAACTACACTGAGCGAAATTTGCTAATTGGATTGACCGCCTTGGTGATCTTTCCCTCCCCTAAATGGAGCTTTAGACAGTGGCTGCTGGCTGTTCCCTTAAAATGAGAATAAAAGGGGGTACAGAATGAGGGCCAATTCTGTACATCTAATTTTTCACAGAAACAGTGAGTCTAGATTTTGAAGAATGACCAAACTACCTAGGAATTAGAAAGTGTCACCATCCCATGAAGCCCGCAGATCCACGCACAGAGACCTTGTGACTATTATTGGAACAGAGGGCCTGGTAGAACTCTTAGCTGTCTGCGGCCCTGAAGGTAGCTGAGGCTAGTGGTGGTGCCTGCAGCCTTGGAATTGGACATCAAATGCTGTGGATCTTACGATTGACTTATTATGACTAGGTGGATGTTCCCACCTGGTGGGGTACCTCTAAATGACGAATTTTCAAAAGGCCATACGATCAAATACTAGTTTTCTAACATTAGAAGTGCACTAGTTATTGTTCTTTTGATCCACTGTGCAATGTTTCCTGCAAATGGCCAGCCCATGGGTGACTCTTTAGCACACACTGTACGCAAGGACTCCCATGAGGTGAGAGGAGAGGTTTGGACCAGTCGGTTCTGGGGCTGAAGAATCGCAAACACATGGACCCAGCTGCAACTGTGCGGGTCAGTGCTGTCTTGCCTCTCAGCCATTCAGCAAAGCAGATCCTGGAATAGTATTGGTCAATGTCTTTGCGTTGTGCATTGATGAGATGCAGTAGGAACTTAACTCTTGTTTCTGTCAATCAGTCTATATGGTAATACTGGTTTTTTTATAGTACATCGTTTCACTAAAAATCAAAGAACCCATGGATGAAGTTAAATGAGGACTTTGTGGTTCCTCTTCTGAATCTTGGTGGATAACTGATGGAGTGAAAATTAAATTAAAAAGTGAAGATGGAGCCAAAACCAGTTTGGCTCAGTGGATAGAGCGTTGGCCTGCAGACTGAGAGGTCCCAGGTTCCATTCCGGTCAGGGGCATGTATGTATCTTGGTTGGGGGCACATTCCCCAGTAGGGGGCGTGCAAGAGGCGGCTGATCTATGTCTCTCATCGATGTTTCTAACTCTCCATCCTTCTCCCTTCCTCTCTGTAAAAAAATCAATTAAAAAATATATTTTTTTTAAAAAGTGAAGATGGTGATGAAGGTATTTTTAAAAAGAGTACAAAGACATGAGGTGGGTTGTCTCCCCAAACTTTGCTGTGTTGGGGTCATTGTCCAATGGGACAGTGTATTAGCAAATAGGATCATTTTACCAAATCAGTTCGTGGGCTTGTGTTTCCAGAGTTTTCAGATGTGCGATGCTTTGCAGAAGGCCCGGCTGTTTATAGGAAGGATTATACTGGGGCTAAGACCCTGAATCGGGGTGACATTTCAGTAAGTAACTTGTCTCTCTGCTAGATACTGAGAGTAACGCACGTGTTTTCCACCTCCTTGACACACCTGGCCAACGCCAATGGGCAGAGGAACTTCCTGTTCCGCTCAGGAGCGTCAGTGTTGAGCAAGAAGGGATTCCTGAGCTGTGGATCAGAAGTGCGCTTTCCCATACAGTGGCGGGCATCTTGCCAAGTAGCGGCTGCTCTTGAGTCGAGATGGGGTGGCTATAAAAATAAGGGTGAGGGAGGGGTGGCCTTTAGAGGGGCAAAATAATGGGAATGATGTTAAATGCACAGTGATAACCACTGAGCAGTAGCGTCTGCTTATCGAGACACACACACCGTCTGCTTTGGCAGGTAGCATGTTGCCACATAGACAACGTAAGAGCCTTAAGGGACCTTGAAGTCGCCGTGTAGCAAAATAAATCATTTGCAGACACTGGCAGCTCATGGCTGTCCACCTAGTGAAAGTAGAAGTGACACTGGGGGTCGGGGGTGGGAGGGCAGCAATGGATAACAGTGTTCTAACTTTCAATACGTGTGTGTGTGTGTGTGTGAATTACAATGGGCTGAATCTGAAAAGGAAGAAACATCAATTGAGCTATCAGCTATTAAGTGTGTATATATTTTTGGAAGAATACACACACACACACACACACACACACACACACATTCAATATTCTTGAGCTTATTTGATCAGGTCCTACATGTAAAGGCACAAAAAGGCCTTAGTAATAACAATAAGTCCTGATTTTCCTCAATTCATTGTCTGGAACATTATTTATAGACCATCCAGAATTTACTGTACCCAAATGTGTATCATAATGTCCCGGGTGAGAATGGCCTGAAATTGTTCTCTCATAGTTTGCCTAAGGAAATTTCAAATGTATGCACTTCTGTGTTCCTCTCTGTGAGCGCCTGCCTCTCTCTCTCTCTCTCTCTCTCTCTCTCTCTCTCTCTCTCTCTCT
>JAAGEH010002526.1:6046749-6083108 GCA_011751065.1 Lasiurus cinereus | reverse complement strand
CTCTCTCTCTCTCTCTCTCTCTCTCTCTCTCTCTCTCTCTCTCTCTGTTGAGTGAGAGGCAGAGAAGCCCTTGTTTGCCCCCCAGAGCTCTGTCCCCTCAGGCTTCATTCGAGACAAGCAAGTTTCGATTAGATAATTTTCCCTCTTTGTGTGGAGCTATTTTTAAATGTAGTTCCTGCTAATAATGCAATTAGTTGTGTCTTTTGCCTAATTTGCAATACGGTGTTGAAGTTTAAGAAGCTTCATTTTAGTTTAATTAACAACTGATCGGTAATAATAACCAGGCAGCTGCTAACAACACCAGCCTTAACTCTTCAAAAAAAAAAAAAAGGCCCCAGCCCCAGGAGTCTCCTCCTCCTCCTCCCTCTCCCTCTTTGAAATATTTCATAAGAACGCCATGTATAAAATTACACTGCTGGAGAGACCAGGTGCCGCCTTCCAATATAGGTCTTGTGAAAAATCACTCAAAACTGCCTGATGTGTTCCCTACCCCCACATCTCCCGTTCCCCCCCCCCCCCATCCCTCCTCCTCCCTCTTTTCTAATTGTCTGTCTCATAACTCAGGTGTGGTGGGTGGGGGCAGGCACGAGGCTATTGTGACATTTCAGTTTACCGACCCTCTCTGCATTCCATTAGCACGTTATTTATAGCTTCATAAAAGGGTCCCTTTCCCCTCTTCTAACAGTATCCTTGTCTCTCCCAGGATCGCGCTCTCCGAGGCCTGAACTGTTATTTTTAAAAAATCTATTCCGTAAGTTGACTCCTCCTTGGCTCCCTCCACTCAGCCTCGCTCCTGTCACACTTTCAAGTCTGCCCACAAATCCCCTCCGGGGACAAGGCTCAGACCTTCCCGTTGTAAAAGGTCCAAGAAAAACTCAGGACCCATTTCCTCCTCCTCCCAACCCGCAGGCCCCCTGAGCTTGGGATGCTCGAACCAGCAAGGCTTCTAGAAACCCTTGCCTCATCCCTCCTCCTCAGCTGACCCCTGACAGGCCTCTCAAACCCAGGGAGCGGTGGTGTCCCTAATAAATTCCCCTTTGGAAGCCACTTGTTAGTCAAGTGCTGTGCACACTAACTATGAAAAGGGCCTGTGTCTGGGGCATAAATTATTCTTCTGAGCCACTGTCTTCAAGCACCCCTCCACCCCCCATTATGGATTAGTTCATTCTGGACTTGACAGGGCCATAATTAGAACTGTTGATGAAATCTACCAAATTGTTCTTCCATGACCTCGGTGGTCAGGAAATTCGGCGGAGTCGTATTTGTCACCCACGTGGAGGCTCTAAACACTTCATATTAACTGCGTTATTAATGTGCCCACGAATCGGTACCACTTGAAGTGAGCCCTGCCCTAATGGCATCTTGCAATGAATCCGCTGCAGGTAGGGCTGCATGAGAAGTTTCAGCGGGGAGAGAATGTGAATAGAATCCCTGAACGGACCTGTTTGCTTTCTGCTCATTGCATGGATGCTTCCGTTTGAGAGAGGACCTATTTGGGGACTTTACTGATACCATAGTCAGTGCACTATTGATTTTGCTGGAATATTAGCCACCACTGAGTCCCATAAATCCTTTAAAAGGTGAGAAGGCAGTGCAGTGGGGAGTTGAGAATGAGGCTTTTTAGAGGGAGGCAGGTCTGTGTTCAAATCCTGGCTTCCTGGTTCATTAGCTGTGGGTGTCTTAAACAGGTTCTGGCACCTTGTTAGGCATCATTTTCCTCATCAGTGAAATGGGAATAGTGTGATTCTAAGGAAATAAATGAAAATATAGCTGAAGGAATTTAGGGTGGGGTCTGGTTAACTACTAATGAGTGGTCCTGTGATGTCTATGATCTGATGATGATGATGATGGTATCATCTGGCTAATGGCCAGTGAGTGGCCCTCTGATGTCTATGATAATGATGATGATGATGATGATGATGATGATGATAAGGCTGAGGATAACGATGGCAATGATGACAGTTGTGATGGTGATGGTGATGGTAGTGGTGGCGGTGATGATTAACTTGCCAAACCTGTCCTTACATTTGCAAAACACATATAACATTTAGGCTTTGGGAGAGAACTCCTCCTCTGGGAAATCGCCCCCAAACTCAAATTCTGGTTCTTTTTTGGGGCATGAGAGACACATGTCCCATCATTGCTGATTTCCACAAGGAAGGCGTTATGTTTTCAGCAGAGAATGATGCACAACAGTAGAGAATAGCTCACTGGGGTTGTGAAGAGAATTAAAAGTTCATAATTTTTCTTGGCCGTGTCCTCAGATTTCAGTGTATGAAATTATGCTCCTCTTTCAAGGCTCTACTGAATTTAACTTACTTAGCATTTAACTTGTATTGTGGTTCTTCATACATAGCTATTAGGTGCTACTGGATTATGAGTGACCAGGGTTTATTAACCTTTTCATATTCTGCACACATCCAACCTGAGACTGAAGACAGTTGTAGAACCGTCACGGATTCATTCGACCAATCGGTGAAACAGGATAATACACACGAAGTCAAGTTAAGAAAGTCTAAGTGTCAGATGACTTATATGAAATGATTTCCATATTTATCAAGAGAGAAGGAAAATTATGGAGGACTAGCGAATTTTAAAAAGCTTCACTTCAATGCAAGGAGATATGTATAGAGGTGAAGAAACAAAGAGGTTAAATTACTTCAGGTCATGCAGTCGGTAAGGGACAGAGCTAGGGTTTTAGCACAGCTTTACCCACTGTTACTCTCAGAGGCTAGAGACCAGAACAGAAACCAAGAGCTTTGAATAAATGCAATACAGATCACATTTTAATAAGTTACAAAAACCAGAATGGAATAATGTGAGTGCCTTAGTATAATAATAAGAGAAAACAGTTTAGAAACATCTTTTTAGATAAAATCATGAGACCAGTATATCACCACATTATTTTTAACATAACTTCTTTAGGAACAAAATAATGCATGTCTATTGTAAAATATTTTAAGGATACACACATCTAAAGAAGAAAATAAAAATCACCATCATGCCGAGACCGGTTTGGCTCAGTAGATAGAGTGTCAACTTTCAGACTGAAAGGTCCCAGGTTCAGTTCCGGTCAAGGGCATTTGCCTTGGTTGCAGGCACATCTCCAGTAGGGGGCGTGCAGGAGGCAGCTGATCGATGTCTCTCATCGATGTTTCTGACTTTCTATCCCTCTCCCTTCCTCTCTGTAAAAAATCAATAAAATATATTTTAAAAAATCACCATCATGCCATTATACACAAAATTATATACTGTTATCCTAATTTTCCAAACTTTTTCTGTGATGGTGAATCTAAGCTGCATTTTTATTTCAATTTTGAAGTAAGCAATAAAGTTGACATCTGTGGGAGAAGCAAGAATCACCTCTCTATAGCTGACGAGGGGAGAAGAGCTTAAATGCTTTTATGAAAATCTGCCCGATTGTAGATACTGGACTTTATTGGCCAGTGATCCATTGGCCAGTTGGTCATTGCAGAATTTTGCGAGCCCTTCTAGAACCAAGTACGGAGAAGTATGAAGGACCAATTTCATGTTCCCTTCTGGACTGAGGACCATAAGCAATAATTGTGTCATTCTATTAAAGAATTTAGGAGTCAGTTTGAAATTGGAATTTGTGTAGCATGGTCTAAAACTAAGAGAAAAAAACCTTTGGATTCAGAAACATGAGGTCTCTCAGTTTTCTTATCTGCAAAATGGAATCAATAATGTCCACCTCGAAGGCTTATTAGTATAAGGATGAAATTGAATCAGGAAATGTTTATAAAATAATTCTCACGTGATATCCAATAATATTCTAACACTACAATAGCATAGCTATCACTGACCTCTGCTTATCACCTATCTTGACTTCTGAGCCAGGGTGTAAACTGTACTTGATACGGCCAGCAAGCCCACATCGCACAGCTAGTACTTGAAGTTCAAGGTCGGTAGGTGTACCAGCATGCGTTATCCCACACCGCACATTTGCCTCTGATACTACATGTCAGCGTGCTCTTGGTTTACAAGCCCAGATAAATGTATTGTATTAGAATTGTACCTTTATCCAGTGTGCGTTGACTTACTGATTGCACACCGTCTGTGTGTCTCTATGCCTGCATGTTTTTTTTCCTTAAACATTTACTTGGGTCTTGGTGTCCTGAACATGGTAACTAAGGACTCAGCTTAAATTGAAAGTAACTTTAATTGCCTTTCTTTTATATCCCCGCATATGAGAATATGTAGCTAAATCTTGTTGCTCTCTTAGTTTTATTAGCAAGGTACATATAAGAAACTTGAGTCAGGGTTTCTACTGGATGCTCCTAACTGGATGCTATAAAATTGTTATTGGGCCGAAACCAGTTTGGCTCAGTGGATAGAGTGTTGGTCTGTGGACTGAAAGGTCCCAGGTTCGATTCCGGTCAAAGGCATATACCTTGGCAGGCACATTCCCAATAGGGGGCATGCAAGAGGCAACTGATTGATGTCTCTCATCAATGTTTCTAACTAACCTTCTCCCTTCCTCTCTGTAAAAAATTAATAAAATATATTAAAATATAATGGTTGACCCTCCAATTCAGACAATGGATTGGGAGGTTTTTTTCACAGTTAATGGAGTCACTTTAAATCTAGGGACATAGTAAGTGATGCTCAGCTGCCTGTGATGACATATCTCTCTGTGCTAGGCTGTGGGTACCATATCATTACAGTTCTAGAAGGTCCTTGTTAGGGTGCTGATGCCAAAGACTCATGTTACATTAAGTTCTTCTCCATCTAAAAAGCTTCGTAGGGTTTGAGGAAACTCTCTGAGGTCACATAGCTCTTCGGTGTATTTGAACCTATGGCTGCTTAGCTCTACCCACCATATATGCTTCTGGAATCATGGGAATCAAAGATTTGTCTCATTCATTCATTCATTCACTCACTCACTCATTTGTCCTGCATAAAGCATAATCTACTACCTTCCCTTCTTCCGGTCTCTGACATGGTGCCTACAAATTCACAGGTCTGATTTCCCTTTTCATAAGGTTGCATTGCAAAACATTCCTCACAGTGTAGCTTTTCCTGCCTTATTCTATGGGATGCTTACAGCCACCCAACATGGGAATTATTTGCTTATTTTTTAAAATATATTTTTATTGATTTCAGAGAGGAAGAGAGATAAATAGAAACATCAGTGAAGGGAGAGAATTAATGATAGGCTGCCTCCTGCATGCCCCCCACTATAGGAACCAAGCCTGCAAACCAGGCATGTGCCCTTGACTTAAACCTGGGACCCTTCAATCCACAGGCTGACACTCTATCCACTGAGCCAAACCAGCGAGGGCCAACATGGGAATTATTACCCATATTTTACTGCTGCCTTTTTCAAGGAGAGCATCTTCAGCTCTGTAAGCAGTAATGGGGGGACTCGGTCTCACATACTATTCTTCTGAGGCCTCAGGCCGAGCATTCTCCATTCACACCTGGCCCTTAACAGGTAAATGGATGGAAGGACTTGTATCAGGGCCCAAGCTTTCAGAGCTGACAGGCAGAGATTATGATGCCTCGCCAGGAAGTGGGGAAGAGGGCCCCACATTGCTGTCCTGGCATTCATGGTCTGGGGCCAGAACCCAATGACAAAGGGACTCTCCTAAGAAGCAGGCAGATGGATGAAGTCGTTAATGACAGGCCTCTGCGCCACTGTGACAGATTCTGTGGGCTGCTCACCTCCCGATCCGGGTACAGTCTCTGTCTTCCAGCGGAACCACATGCAGACAGATATTGAATATATGTTTTTCAGAACGTTATTTTTCATTTAGGTAGGTGGGGAGGTAGACAGCAAACTCAATAGGGCTCATGGTTAGTCACTCCCTGTCTCCATTTCACAGACAGAGGTGTGCTAGCAGGCCACTGAGAAGACACTAGTTTGGTAGATGGGTGAGTGCCTGCAGCAAATGCCAGAGGATGCCATGTGTGAAAGGATGCTTCTCAGGTGATCAGGATAAGCAGTAGGCTGACCACTTCGTAAACTCTAGGAAAAGCTCTTCTTTTCTAAACGTTTCAATGCCTCAGCCATCTTACGCATTAAGACCCAATTATAACTTAGTTGGAGAGTTTCAAAAGCTACTCCCTGCAGGATTTGTGCAAAGACTACATTTCCTCACTCAGTGGATCACACTTTAATACAGGCTTTTAGAAAAGCAGCTTAAAACACAGAGAGGCACTTGACAAGACATCGGCCAGTGCTCCCTAGCATGGCTGTTCTTGGGGCATGGGGGGAAAACAGTGTCTTTTTCTAGCTCCTCAGGAAGCGGCTCCATAGGCATGTGGATGCATCAGGAAAGGGATAAATAAGAGAAAAATCCTGTCTCCTATTTATCAGGGAAACCTGTCCCTCCATCCTGTAGAGCACCACTTGGGTGTATTTGGTAAGAAGTGTGTATAAAACAGACTTATCTTCTACTGCAATGGAGGGCAGTCGATCGGTAGCAAAAGGTATGAATATTACTTTCATGCTTTTTGCGTTGCAGACTATGAAATCATAGACTAGTATCTGGTGCGAGTTTTGAATTTCCCTGAGAGATCTCTTCCATGGAATGCCTTGACTCTTCTAAAGAAAGCCTCCATTCCCACCAGAAACCCGGTGGCTCCCTCTAGATGAGAAGATCAGTTGGTTAAATTAGAAAACCTAGCCGAAACCGGTTTGGCTCAGTGGATAGAGCATCGGTCTGCAGACTGAAGGGTTGCAGGTTCGATTCTGGTCAAGGGCATGTACCTTGGTTGGGGGCACATCCCCAGTGGGGGGCGTGCAGGAGGCAGCTGACTGATGTTTCTCATCTATGTTTCTGGCTCTCTATCCTTCTCCCTTCCTCTCTGTGGAAAATCAATAAAATAATATAAAATAAATTTAAAAAATCCTAGTAGTTGGGAAGAGCTGGGATTCAACTTTATTAGTTGCCCGGAAAGGAAAATGGAAATAAAGTTAAATAACTTAAGTTTCTTTAAAAATATGTGTTTTCTTTTGTGTTTTTCTTTCTCATGCTAGAGTAAAGCCATATCCAAGTAGTAGTAGATGTAAGATTATGGAATTCCAAACAGAGGTATAAAGCATGACAATCCAGCATCTCCTGGGCCACAGCAATATTAGCATCTCCCCAAATAGTCAGGGTGATAGGCAGTTAGTTTAGTTAGTTTCTTCTAAACATTCAGGAAATGACACAAAGAGACCACTGTCATTGTGTGGGAATATTTTACATAACCTTATATGCAGTGGTACTGTGATACTCTCTCTCTAGCTACCCGAGTAAACCAATCATTTGATTTCGCCATTGTAAATGCATTAAATAGGAGAATAATGGTCATTAGAGTTGAAAGTGGCCTTTACATCCAGTCCTACTCTCCCCTCCCTTTTCACCCCTCCCCTTACAGATCAGAGATGTGGTTCTCAGGCAGGCTTTCCGACTTCTGCACAGTCTTTGAAATCATGAAAATGCTGATACTGAAATCCAGGTACCCTGATGTTACTCTGAGGGTTTCTTTACACATTTTTCTTTGAACTAATTTTGCTTATAGGGAGTGACTATAAGAGGCAGTCAAGAAGCTGGGAGACTGAGCTATAAGTTCAAAACCCTCTTTCCCTTCTCTCATGTGGGTATCCATCTTCCATCTCCAGGGCAGTTAAAAAAGGAAGTAAGACTACAGGGTGGAAGTATTACATGTTTAGCCTTGTCTCAGATTGGGATGGTATCTTGTATTTGGAGCCATGGGCGAGATAGGAGTCTGGGCTGTGTGCCTTCTTTGTAAATCTGGGAGGTGGTATTAAGGTTCTAAATGATACTGCGATTTGCTAAGCAAAGTCCAACTTGTCAATAGCTCTTCTTGTTGGGTATTTAAAGTTCAAGAGCGTTGTTTGCTTTGGTTAAGTGCTCTGAAGTGTTTCAACAGTCACGGGCCGGTTTATATAAACAAATGGAGGAACCCACTGATAATCCATGATACAGGAAGCAGCCGGAGCCTGAGGAGGAGCAGAAATCCTCAGTGACTTAAAGATAAGCTTTCCACACACCTGCCTGATTCATGTGGTGAAACAACAACAGGTGTGTGTCCATGGGTTTGAATGGCTTAAGGGGGAAGAATGGGGATATTTACTGCTTTAAGTACCTGTTTCTTTAAATTTATTAATTTGTGAGCATTTTGCTAATAAGTGCACATACAAACTTGATATCGTCATGGTTTTGAAGAGATATATTTTCTTTTGTTGTGGATCATCTCATTTATGCTTGAGGTGATTTTAATCGGGTTTGTTAGAAAACCGGTTTCCTCCAAGTATTAGTTATTTTTATATAATGTGTCATCTGTTCAGACTGTTAGACACTATCATTATTTCTTAAGAAACACCATTTTAGAACAGTGACTTTTTTAAGCTACATGGGCACAATGCTTTTCTATGCATAGGTGAACATTTACTCAAAGGATGTCATATTCAAACAGTTCTTAAAGCACACATTGCCATCTTTATAGAGAAGGATGGCCCCAGTCTGAAATTCTTTCATCTATTTTGCCAGAGTTTTCAAACCCTTAAAGGGTGGGTATATTTGTGCCAAAGTTCTAAGTTTACTTGCTTGGCCAGGGACTGGAGAGTCACTGAGGGACTTTAGAATGTGGCTGTTAGAGTTATGAGCTTTGAATCCATATAGTCCCTCTTGTAGCTGTTTTTAAATTAAATCTTTGTTGTGGAAATTATTGCATATGTCCCCCTTTTCCTCCATTGACCCTTCTAGCCTACCCGGTCCCCCGCCCCAGGCCTTCACCAGCCTGTTGTGTGTGTCCATGGATTATACATATATGCATACAAGTTCTGTCATTGATTTTTCCTATCCACTCTCCTCCCAGTTTTAAAGCTCAGCTTTTGCCCTGTTGTTAAAGGAAACCGAAGAAGAACCAAGCAATACTTAGAGAGATGGAGTTACATTTATTACGTGCGAGTCTCAGATTCTGGGCCCCTACATGGAGGAATTTTCTCTATTTGTATGTTTTTACCTTCTTTGTCTCCCAACTATGGACTGTTTCCGGTCCCTTTTGCGAGTTCTTTTTTTTTTTAAATATATTTTATTGATCTTTCACAGAGAGGAAGGGAGAGGGATAGAAAGCTAGAAACATTGATGAGAGAGAGACATCGATCAACCGCCTCCTGCACGCCCCCTACTGGGGATGTGCCTGCAACCAAGGTACATGCCCTTGACGGGAATCGAACCTGGGACCCTTCAGTCCCCAGGCCGATGCTCTATCCACTGAGCAAACCGGTTTCGGCCCCTTTTTTGAGTTCTTAAAGGGCCCCTATGTACTGGGGCCTTGAGACCTCAACCAAAGGCCTGGCCTTGTGCCAGCACTGATAATTTTTTTTTAAATATATTTTATTGATTTTTCACAGAGAGGAAGGGAGAGGGATAGAGAGCTAGAAACATGGATGAGAGAGAGACATGGATCAGCTGCCTCCTGCATGCCCCCCACTGGGGATGTGCCCACAACCAGAACACGTGCCCTTGACCGGAATCAAACCTGGGACCCCTCACTCCACAGGCCGACGTGCTATCCACTGAGCCAAACCGGTTTCGGCCAGCACTGATAATTTTGTTCGGGGAAGGTTTAATGTCCTCTCTGAAGTAGGAGTAGTCTCATTTTCCTTATTAGTTAAGCAAGCAAGCATTTACAGAAGCCAAATAGTGTTAAGATTTCAAACGGCAGCCGAAACCGGTTTGGCTCAGTGGATAGAGCGTCGGACTGAAGGGTCCCAGGTTCAATTCTGATCAAGGGCATGTACCTTGGTTGTAGGCACATCCCCAGTAGGGGGCGTGCAGGAGGCAGCTGATCAATGTTTCTCTTTCATTGATGTTTCTAACTCTCTATCCCTCTCCCTTCCTCTCTGTAAAAAATTAATAAAATATATTTTAAAAATTCAAATGGCAGTTTTTATGTAAGATGGATGCTTCAATGTAACTCTATACAATGATCACAAATTGCAGATGACAGCATCTACTTCAAACACATCCTTGTGGGACTCAAATGAGACAGTGGATTAGGTTGCATCATGTGCGATTTTCAATATTCGACCATTATTTTCAATATTTAACCATGATTAGTTCCACTCTTTCATATGCTGTCTTTGATGGTCAAAGATTTATAGAATTTCCCATCCAATTGAAACTCCTGCTAAATAGCAACTTCAAAGGAAGAGAACATAGGCTGGCAGGAGGGACATCTGAATTTACTAGTGAAGGGAACGCAGAAATCTACTGCCTATGACCCTTCTCTCTAAGTGTCTAACTATTGGCCTCCCTCTGGTGTGTCCTTATTAGCTCCACTTTCATATGAATGAACACACCCTGGATCAATAAAGTCAAACCAGGTTGTAGAAACTTTATAATGTACTTCATTATAGACATAGTTTCCCCCAAAACTCTTTGATGAGTTATCTTTAGGCCATGAAGACAGGGAAAGAAAAGTTCATGAAACGACAGAGATAGACAAGGGAGGGAATCCAACTTTCATGAATGGAGTTGGCACGTGGCATAGGATTTTAAACTCTCAAAGTCTGAGCGACCTTCCTCTGCCCCATCATATGCAACACCTTGACCTGCTGCCATCAGTTGCAAACGCTGGGTCATTTATTAACCCTAAGATGTCTGTGTGACTCCTTGCAAAGCAGTGTGTCTGCAGGAGGCTCTAGCCACATGCTACACATCTTCAGCGAGGCATCGCAGAGCCATTGGAACTCCTGCTTTGGGCTGACACATTTCAGTTCACATAAGACCTTGAGAACATTCGTGAATTCTTGAATGATTGCCTGGAGCCCACAGGCTTACTGGCCAGGGAACCTGAGCTGAACAAAAGATGATATCACTGGGTAGACAGGATCATCGCGTGTCATCATTAGAATTGAATGCAGATTGTTCTGACATAAGACAGGGAGGAACACGAGGCTAGTTTTTTCCTGTAATTTACAGCCGCTTTAGTAAGGCGTTTTCTCTGCTTTTCCTCTTGCCATTCATCACTCCATATTTTGAATATGTTTCCCCTTGAGTCACTTAACACCTTTCAGGAGGAATGAATACATTTGCTGAAAATCTTCAGGAAGGAATTGGGTTAAAATTGGATGGCTTTTCAGTTTATCTGGACTCTGGAATGTATTAGGAGGGTTGAAAAGCAATGGTGACAATGGGGGTTGAGGGTGGCGAAGGATTTTAAGAGCCAGAGTCTGGAATGGCCTCTTACAGAAGGAGAAAGGCTTAAGACTGGAAAGAATACGTAACATTTTGACTAATCTCTGTTTTGTTGGTTTCTTCCTTGTTAGAAGTCAATAAGTACTCATTTAAAGATAATTAGAACAGCCGAAAACGGTTTAGTTCAGTGGATAGAGCATCAGCCTGCAGACTGAAAGGTCCCAGGTTCCATTCCGGTCAAGGGTATGTATCTTGGTTGTGGGCACATCCCCAATGGGGGCGTGCAGGAAGCGGCTGATCGATGTCTCTCTCTCATAGATGTTTCTGGCTCTCTACCCCTCTTCCTTCCTCTCTGACAAAAATCAATAAATATATTAAAAAATAACTAGAACATGCAAAGAAACCAAAAGAAGATCATTTTAAAACCGGCACCTCCAGGAAGTCACCTGCAATTAACACAAACAGTAGAGCAAAGAGGGTGGGGGGGTAGCTGTCAGGCACCTCAGTGCAACTGATGGTCTGGCAGCTGATGTGCCCACACTCCCAGGGGCTCTCCCAGAAGAGCTGAGACCAAGCAGGGGATGGTGGCTTACTCCTCTGGAATTTTCTCTCCTTTGTTACAGGACTTATCAATGCCCGGCAAAGTGAATGGAGCAAAGATGAAATGCTAACCTTTAGCTCTTCTTGTCAGTATTGAAATACATATTTATGCCCTAGCCGGTCTGGTACAGTGGATAGAGGGTCAGCCTGTGGACCTAAAGGTCCCAGATTCAATTCTGGTCAAGGGCATGTACCTCAGTTGCAGGCTCTTCCCTGTCCCGGGCTCTGGTCAGGGCTCCTGCAGGAAGCAACCATTCCATGTGTTTCTCTCTGTCTCTCCCTCTCTCTAAAAATCAATGGAAAATATCTCAGGTGAGGATTAATAAGAGATCAACCAAAGGACTTGTATGCATGCATATAAGCATAACCAATGGACACAGACACTAGGGGGGTGAGGGCATGTCTCAGGGGTTGGAGGAGGCCAGGGGAAGTCAATGGGGGGGAAAGAGACATATGCACTACTATTTGTTGTACTACTACAATAAAAAAAAAAGAACTTGTATACATATATTCCTAACCCATGGACAAAAACTAGAAGATGGGTGCAGGCTGGAAGGGGATAATGGGAGCGGGGAACAGGGAAAGAGGGCATCTGTAATACTTCCAACTATAAAGATTTAAAAAGATACTTAAGTGAATATTGAACTAAAAAAATTAAAAATAAATGCATAGTTTATCGATCCATTAATTGGGGATTCAATGAAAAAAACACCCTCTGGATGAATACATTTTCTTTTAAAAACTTCTGTTGTTTCAAAATGCAATTGTCTCATTTGAGGTGTGAGGGAATGTGCTAATCTTGTCTTCTCGGGGGCAGCCGTGCAGAAGTGATAACTGTATATACATGTTTTTAATAAAAGTAGAGAAGAGCAGGGGGGAGGGAACCAACTTACTTAAATCCTGAATACAGTCAGACCTCATATGCATTGTTAAAAAAAAAAAAAGCCCTAAAGAATTGCATATGGATTAGAGGGATGAATATTCTATTATTTCAGTCTGTTCTGCTGATCTTCTTATTGTGACTTGCGCTTCAGAAATCTGCCAGGAATTTGGCTCTGCCGTTGTCGGCAGTAATTTTAAATGTGTATCAAGCACTTGATAGTGTATGATTTGCGTGCTGTTGCATTCCTGTTCCCTAAATTTCCCACCAATTTATTACTTTTTTTCTGACTGTTTTAATATTTCAGGATGATGAATATATACAGCATCATTAAAGGTAAATAAAAAATGCATGAAATTAAAAAATGGAATATTAGATGTTTCTCCACTGTAATCCCTCGGCCCAATAGGAATGAGAGGTCTCTGTTCTAACGAGTAATCCCTAGCCATGATTAGGAAGTCTGGGGGTGCCCATGCGGCCCACATACTATTTGTACCATCTAAGCCTATTTATGTAAGGTGGGAGGGGGGGTGAAAGTTGTTATTAGGAGACCTATAAACCCATTTTACAATTCCGAAAGGTAGGCCGGCCTCTTAATCTTTTCTCCCCTTTATTATTTTCTGCTGGAGTTGATGGCGGCGCGTTCTTAATTCATCTTTCAGAATGCTGCTGTTCCTGGACGTCTTTTTCATTCTTAGATGGCACGCTGGCCATTCTATTGAAATCCCCTTTTTTGCAGACCCAGGATTGAGCTGGGTTGTTCATTTGCATCTGGTCGCTGCTTTTGCAATACTTGTAGTAAGGAGAGGAGTTAGTGTCCTAGGGTCCTTCCGCACTTCTGGACATGTCAAGGGCAAGTTTTCCCAGAGTCCTTTTTCTCTTTTTTGGAGGAAGCAGTTCTGTTTTGACTCACTCCGTTCCTGTTGTTTTGTTGTTCTCATGGCTATTTTTTCTTTAAGAACAGTTTGCACCGTGTGATGCCATGCGGCAAACATTGTTTAAATGTAGTTTTGCTTTCTGAACCAGAGAAAGCAGCGTTTTTGTAAAGAGGATCTGTGAATGTAAAAACACCAACATGGTTGTTTCTGAAGCAGGAAGCAGATAAAGAAGCCTTGACCCAGGCCACACTACTTCCGTGATTTCTTTGGAGGGATCCTCTTCTTTATCAGCAAATCTCTAGGAGTTGCCCTCTTGGAAAGGTTTCTTAACAGGGAGAAGGTTTTTCAAAATGTCTTACAGGTTCTAAGTACATTTATTTTTATTTTCCCTCCAATTAGATTTTAGCAGAGATCAGGCTTCCCTTCCCCCAGTTTAGTTCTTCAAACTGTACAGATACCGATGTAGCAATTGCCGGTCCACACTCCTGAATTTTACGAATGTTGGTTTTGCACCAATTGCAATCTGATTTCTGGCATATTGAAATACTGGGGAGTTTCTGAAAATTTTGTTCTTTTGCTGTAACATGCCTTACGTATGGCTTATTTATTTTTGATTTTACTTTGCTCTTCACTGCTTAATTGACATTATGGGATGTGACAATAGCTTTTCCCAAGTTCACAATCATGCAGTGTGTTCAGTGCCCACCGTTTGCAGTAAACGCTCTTTTTTTAAAACCATGTTGCATACAGCACTCCAAAGATAGGATGTCACCTGGAAAATCTCTGCGCCTGTTTTGACCAGTTCGCTCTGAGACGCACGAGGAATCCGAGCTATGAAGGAGGCATCCCCTTGGCATCTGTGTAGGTCAAGTTCAAGTTGGCTTTTCCGAGGATTTGTTTTTCTTCTTGCAAGGAAAAAACAAAAAAGACACCAGATAGCCCACAGCCGATAGTCGCCTAGCTGAAGCCAGGAAGGCCTGTAGGGGCTGGGAGGGGAGAAATAGTTTAAAATAGTGCACGCACTTAGGCTAGAAAAGTCACAGCAAGCATGTGCTTTCGCCACGGTCCTGTGACCAGTCAGCGCCTCACTATTGTGTTCAGTTTCGGGGAAACCTGAGCCTCCCTCCACCAGCTGCGCCCAGCCCTACCCGGAGGTCTCAGGTTCCCTGGGCAGATCCAGCGGGCCCGGCCCCGTCCCAACTGCAGTGTGTGAGGGCCACCAGGTGCAGGGCAGCCCCAGAGGCCTGAGCCCGGGTGGTCTGGCTCAGGCTGGTGGCAGGAGCGGCTGAGTGTGTGTGGACTCGGGATGTGAGCTCAGGACTCCATGAGCAGAGGGCACACCTGGGCCCCCTCCTGAATGTTTTCTGGATTCCTCTGGACACGTGCCACTCCCTAGCCCAGCAGTCGGCAAACTCATTAGTCCACAGAGTCAAATAGCAACAGGACAACAATTGAAATTTCTTTGGAGAGCCAGATTTTTTAAACTTAAACTTCTTCTAACGCCACTTCTTCAAAATAGACTCGCCCAGGCCCTGGTATTTTGTGGAAGAACCACACTCCAGGGGCCAAAGAACCGTATGTGGCTCGAGAGCCTCAGTTTGCCGACCTGAGGAGAGCAGGGTCACCTATGGGTCAGAGCTCAGCCTTCGCAGTTACTTTTCAGCTGTGCAGCGTTGGGCCAATTACTCAACATCTCTGGGCCTCAGTTACCTTGTGTGTGAAATCAGGATAATAATCTGATCTACTTCAAAGGCTTAAATAAGGTAAGACTTTCAAAGCGTGATTAGCACTGGTCTGCACTCAGTATCACCGCTATGAAGTCTTCATATTCAGTGTGTGCATCTTGCCTATTGTACTTGGAGAAACTAAGGCTATAAATCATGAGCTCACCGAAGACCACTTGGCCAAGAATAGAATTTGTATTTCCTGGCTCTCATGCTGTTATGCTAACCACTAATCTATGCTCCTTCCCCGAATCGAACCCTTAACATCTCTCCTCTATGTTAAAGCAAGCTGAAGATTTAAGAAAATAATGGTAAAAAATAACCTTACAGATTAACTTAATCTGCGGCATCTCATCCTGGAAGCTGATCGTATTAGAAATGAAAAGATGTTTTCGGTCAGTATCTCTCCACAGCGAAAATGACCGGCTTTTTAAAGTAGACATTTTACTTGGCTGATGAAATTGGCAAGTTTAAAAAAAAATAATTATTATTTGGGGTGAGTCAGGGACCTTCTGGGGCTCTAAAACATTTAAACGGGCTCTGAGCCTTGGGCAGAATAAGGCAGAAAAATGTTTACAGTTCATAGTTGTGAACGTACACTGGAGTATTTTTGCCTGAAGCTATACAGAAACTCCTGGGATAAGCAAAAAGCACATTTTCAAAGTGAAACAGACTGAAGAAAGTGGCAGAAATATTACATGGCAAGTTTAAACACCACGTGTGAGGCCGGGTTGAAAAGCTGAGATAACAAGGAATCTTTATGGTGCTTCTATTAATTGTGAGTTGTGTCTACAATCGCAAATTAGATGAACAGTTAGTTATTCCTTCTTTGAGAAAAGTTGAAGCCACTAGTTATTTGAGTGATTTTGACATGCAATTCCCCAAACGAGCAAACAAAGCAGCGTGTGTGTATATAGGCTTGGAATAATTCAGCTCCCTCGAGGTGGCGAATTTCATTCTATGGCTGGAATTCCCTGCCAGTCCCCAAAATAAACACTCAATAAGCACAGGTTGGCCACTCATGGCCACAGCGCAGTCAGGCTGCTAATTGGTTTGCCGGCCCAGTGGTCCGGGGGTGTTCCTTCTCCTGACAGCGTGTGCTGAGCGGTAGAGGAGCTTTTGGGTGGTTGGTTTTGTTGTTTTTTTTTCAACACAAGGAACAAAGCCTTTTGGGCACATTTGCACAGCCTTTGAGCAAGTAACACAAAATGGGTAATACCTGGGTTGAGGGGCTCCTGGGGTGTTGGTGGTGTTATGGGCAGGAAAGCAGGCATCTATACTACTGAAAGGGTAATATGCTAATTAGACTGGGAGACCTTCCAGGAGACTTCTGGACAAAGTTCTTCTAGACAAAGCCATGGTGGCGAGGCCCAGGTAGAGGCGGTTAGAGGCTAAGAGGGGAGGGCAGTTGTGGGTGATCAGGCTGGTGGGGGGCAGGCCCGTTGGGGGGAAGCAGACCAGCAGGGGGGCTAGTTGGAGGTGAGCAGGCCAGTGGGGAGGGAAGATAGAGGTGAGCAGGCCAGCAGGGGAAGCAGTTGGGGGCGAGCATACTGGCATGGGGAGCAGTTGGGAGTAATCAGGCTGGCAGGGGTGGGGGCATTTGGTGGCGAGCAGACCAGCAGGCAGAGTGATTAGGGGCAATCAGGCAGGCATGTGAGCAGTTAGGAGCCAGCAGTCCTGGCTTGGGAGAGGGATGCCCAACTGCTGGTTTAGGCCCCATCCCTGTAAATGAACAGTAGGACAATCAAGGGGTCCCAGATTAGAGAGGGTGTAGGCCAGGCTGAGGAATACCCCTCCCCCCATGCATGAATTTTGTGTACCAGGCCACTAGTTGAGAAATAAATGACAACCCAGCTGGTGTTGCTCAGTGGTTGAGCATCAACCTATGAACCAGGAAGTCATAGTTCGATTCCCAGGACAGGACATGTGCCCTGCTTTTGGGCTCAATCCCCAGTAGGGGATGTGCAGGAGGCAACTGATCAGTGATTCTCTCATCATTGATATTTCTCTCCTCTCTCTCTCTCTGAAATCAATAAAAACATTTTTTTTTAAAAAAGAGAGAGTCTTAAATGACAAATTAGTCTGCTTAATCTCTTTATTGAGCAGCAGAGGTGCATAATCTCTATATACAAAATGTTTAATATGCAAAGTTTCCCCACAGGAGTTTGACTGAGAGACTGGGAGTTCTATTGCTCTCCACGAAATATGCTAACCACCAGGGGGTGGCACATGGGCTGGGCACGTGCCCTGACCTGGAATCGAACTGGCAACCTTTCCGTGCATGAGAAGACGTCCACCCAACTGAGCCACGCCGGCCAGGGCAAATTCTGATATTTTTCTGAGTCATATTCCCTGCACCATTTTAACGAAATTCAAGAATAGTACCAGTATAACTGAATTCCAGAATATTACCAGGATCCTAGTGTTACAAAGGCGGCCTTTCCATGTCCCCTTAGCACCGACGACATAAAAGCGTCCCATGACGTTTTCCATGTGGAAACTCTGAGCCACCCAGACGGTCACAGCTGAGCTCCTTCGCGTCCAGAAGTATCGCTGACCAGGCTGGGCAGGGTGCCCTCGCTAGGTGCGCTGACTGCTAACTGATCCCATCATGTGCTTAACAGACAGCAGCATCTGAGGCGCGGGCTTTCCGCTTTCACAGCTCTGGAGCCTGAGTCAGCCCGCGGCTCACAGGATCTGTGGGTGACTGGGCATTGAGACAAGGAGCCTGTCCCGTTGAACTGGGGCGACGCCTACAGCTCATATTCCACAGGACCCGTCTTTTTAAAAAATAAATCTGTTTTTATTGATTTCAGAGAGGGAGAGAAAGAGAAACATCAATGATGAGAGATAATCTTTGACAGGCTGCCTCCTACACCCCCAAACTGGGATTGAGCCCACAATCTTGTCATGTGCCCTTACCAGGGATTGAACCTGGACCTCTTGGTTCATAAGTCGACGCTCAACCACTGAGCCAAGCTGGCTGTGGCCACAAGATCTTTCTGAACTGTTCAGCTGCATAGGGTTCTGTGGTGCTAGTTAATATATTTGGAATTATTTTCATCTTTGTAAGGAGAGGGATATTTTTGTCTCTTCTATCCTCATTTTTTATTTTAATTGTTTATTTTTTATTGATTTCAGAGAGGAAGGGAGAGGGAGTGATAGAAACATCAAGGATGAGAGAGAATCACTGGTCTGCCTCTTGCATGCCTCCTACTGGAGGTCGAACCCGAATCTGGGTCATGTGCCCTAACCCAGGAATCAAACCGTGACCTCTTGGTTCATAGGTTGATGTTCAAACACTGAGCGACACTGGCCACACTCTACCCTCATTTATAGCATCTCTTTCCTCATTGTTAATGGCATAGAAAACAGGCACTAAATAGATGCTTATTGCTCAGTTGACCAGAGGGGCTTTAGCCATAAGTCACCTAGGATTTGGTAATAATAGCAAAAGAAGGAGAAGATGATCTCAGGTTTACTTCATGAAAGAAGGGATAGATTTGTTATTTTTACTTTTTAAATATATTTATATTGATTTTAGAGAGGGAGAGAGAGAAACGTCATTGATGAGAGAGAATCATTGATTGGCTGCCTCCTGCACATTCCCTACCGGAGATCAAACCCACAACCCTGGTATGTGCCCTGACTGGGAATCGAACTATGACCTCCTGGTTCCTAGGTCGACACTCAACCACTGAGCCATGTAGGCCATGCTCGGGATGTTTTTTTTTTTTTAATAATGTACCAGGGAAATAACCTATAGAAATTAGACTGATATTGGAACAGAGTTATGAAAAGATGTTTCTAAGAAGCTGACAAGTCATAGTGCACAGTGACGAATGCCCAAAGCAAGCTGGCTCTCATTGTGACGTCTGTGAACGCTGTGTGCTCAGAAACGATCGCTGCTGTGTCTGCCTTGTTTATTAGGCAACCTACTGTGTGAACAAACGTCTCTACGGAAATGAGAGGCCAACACCCCCTCAAACTCAGGGAAATGGAACACTTCGGTGACTGTGCACACATCAACTTTTTTTTTTTTTATCATTTGGTTTTTGCAGAGCCCTTAAAGCAGTGGTTCTCAACCTTTCTAATGCCGCGACCCTTTAATACAGTTCCTCATGTAGTGGTGACCCCCAACCATACTTCATAACTGTAATTTTGCTATTGTTATGAATTATAATGTAAATACCTGTGTTTTCCCATGGTCTTAAGCAACCCCTGTGAAAGTGTCATTCAACCCCCAACGGGGTCGCGACCCACAGATTGAGAACCACTGCCTTAAAGGTATCCCCTTCGTGTTGTCAGGTAAAGGCAAACATTCATTTCTATTGTTTCCTTGGGAACTTTGAAGAAACGTGTCCAAAATAATTACGGATTCGCTTTCTTTGTGTATGAACCCTCAAACATAGTTCCTTCTGGCAACGTCATTGTTTCCTGCAGCATCTTGCTTAGAGAGCGGGGCCTGGTGAACTCCGGGGTAATTACGCCTCTGCCTTTCTTTCTAAGGACGGTCTGTTCCTGTTCCCTCAGTAACCCATGGTGGTGTCATGGATAAACAGCCTCACCTCTGTTTTAATGACCCCCCTGATTTTCCAGGGCCCGCCATGTGCCCGAGTCAGCTCCTTGGCCTCCCGGCTTTGTTCTACCTCCCTCAGTTCTCCCACAAAAACTATTTACGTTTTGCTTGAATAGCTTAAACACCGTTTTAGAAGACTTTAGATTGCTTTTGAACGTCGTTGAATGCATCTTTAGCCATCACTGGGCTTAAAATGGAAACCCTTTTTTCAGCTTATCTGTATTAAACACCTGTAAAAATCAATGGTACTGTATTTCCCCCCTCATAATGCTCCGCTCCTTTAACTAATGCCAGAAATAACGCACAGTTTATTCCAGCGCGTTCTTTTCCCTGCGCCTGGTGCTCTCCGGTAGCAAGTGGCATCACGTATACGAACTCACTTCTGCTGACTTCATAGTAAAATTGCCAGGTTGGTGTTGAAATGCAACCAATAGGAGCCTAATCCACAAGCAGAAATTTGCTGTCTCTCCTGCTGATTATCAGCGTCTGCTTCGTGATGAATATGCAGAAAGTTGATTTTATTTTATTTTATTTTTTTTGCCGGGGCCCATGCTTACATAAATGACCAATGGGAGAGGCTAGAGTTAACTAGGGATGTTTTCTTGTGAGGATTGTTATTTCTCCTTAAAATCAGAAGTCATTACATTTATATTGAAAATCTTGAGTGGTTTGTATGAGCTTTATGCCCAACTAAGATTAGTGTGCTGTAGCCCATTACAAATGTGGGAGATTGGCCATTCTTTATGAGTTAGAATAAAAAATATGATAATAATGTCTTCTCATCATCATAAAGAGAGATGATAATGCCTAAATGAAATATTTATATTATCTCATTTTATTTGATGGGTTCAATCTTCTCCCGTACCAAACGCTTCCTCCAGAGCAGCCGCCGTTTCCCCGTTGAAGAAGGAAATCTTTGTGGGATTCAGATCCTACATATGCGCGCTAATAAATTCAGTAATCCAACATGGTACTGTCTTTAGTCCTGGAAATGTGTTTGGCTTCTCGAAAGAGAGCCTAGCAGGTTCTGATCAAGCTGTGCATGAAGGCAGGTTACATTGCAGTTGCTATGTGAATATCCTATTTGTTTCCCAAGTATTGCTTTTTGGGCTAATCTTTAAAAAAAATTATATATATATATATTTGTATTGATTTCAGAGAGGAAGGGAGAGGTAGAGAGAGCTAGTAACACCAGTGATGAGAGAGAATCGTTGATCTGGCTGCCTTCTACACAACCTCTACTGGGGGATCAAGCCCGCAACCCGGGCACATGCCCTGACCAGGAATCCAGCTGTGACCTCCTGTTTCATAAGTCAATGCTCAACCACTGAGCCACACCGGCTGGGCTTGGGCTGATTCTTAAACAGAAATCTTTGGGTGTATGTGTGTATACACACATGCACACATCATATGTTATGTATTACACATACATACACATATCATATACAGTGGTATCTCGAGATATGAGTGCCCTAACATACGAGATTTTTGAGATACGAGCCGTCGAGCGAACGAGCGATTTTTGCTTTGAAATACGAGCAACATTTGAGATAGGAGTAATCTCGCGGATCAGCCGGCTGCACACGACCCACCAGTTTACTCGACTCGAGCGTCTCATAGTTTCCCACGCCTCAAGGTTATGGAACGAATTAAACTCGTGTATATATATAATAGTAATGTATATATACATATTACATGTATTATATATGAAATATACCATGTGTTCATATACATGACACGTGCATTTTCTTGCTGACCTGAGTGTCTATTCTGAATATCGCTCTGTCCCTGTACCAACCATCCCAGGCCGGCCCCAGCCTCTCCCTAAGGTTGTGTCTTCTCCCTCCCGCACCAAGTTGCCTTCTTCTCTGCTGAACCCTTTGCAGGCTTCCCGTTGTCTTTGGGAGTAACAGATGGAAGCACTGATATATCTGCCTCCGTAAAGTCACTCAGGGACCGTTTGCGCCACTCATGCTCTGAACATAGACGTGCGGGTCATACCCAGGAGCAGGAGAAACAGAAATGGCGTGAGAAGAAAGGTCAGGGTCCCTGCCATTTGCCAAGAGCATCCATGCCCATCTTGAAGTGCCAGGTACCAGCTGGGGGAAGCCGCTGGGGCCCGGATGGGAGGAATGTAAGAATCGGTGACCAGGCCCTGCTGTCACTGCCCGGCTCTCGTGCCGGACAGCTCCAGGCTCCCAGGAACAGGCTCCAGGAATGTAGCTGTGTCATAGGGCTTCCTCCCTCTCTCCTTCCTCCGCCCCTCGTTCCCCAAGCTCATGGGAGTGAAGTTAGAAAAGAGAAAAGGATCCGCAGCTTGTCCGATTTGTCCTGACATAAAGAGATGTTTAGCTCTGTGAGGTGGGGGGGAGCCCAGCGCCTGACTGACATTTCACCACGGTGGCTGTGCGCATGCCCCCTCCCTGCCCCGTCACACCATCACCGCGCGGCCCGGCTCCCAGAGGGCTCTTGTCGACTTGGCTGTGAGAGGGGCGACAGTCCCTCGGGCGTGGAAGCTCAACACCTTGTTAGTCCTGCTGACAGAGACCCCGTGTTCGGCGTCGCCCTTGTTCTGTGCATTTCTGCAAGCAGCCGTGTGCTGGGCGCCCGGGAAAACGTCGCTGACGAGCGGTGGCTTTTAAGGTGAAGGGAAAATGCCCTGTTTTCTGCACACTCGGACTTGCTTTATCATTTTCTTAAATTTCAAGATGTTTTGGATCCAGCACAAAAATGTCACCATAGCCCGGTTTCCCTTTAAATCCCGAATCTGCACGACTTCAGATGATGAGGCATCACACAGCTTTGGCGCTCGTTGCTGTCCTCAATGCGTTGGGTTCTGTTTTTTGTTGTTTGTTTGGTTTTTAATTATGTTTTTATTGATTTGAGAGCGGAAGGGAAGGGAGGGGGAGAGAGAGATAGAAACATCAATGATGAGAGAGAGTGTTTGAACACACACAAAACGGCAACACATTTCTCATAGAAAATCCTGGGACCCCCAAGACAGGTCCCAGCTGCCTTTGCAGGTAAACAATGCCTCTGGGCAGCCTGGCAATAGCATTAGAATTCGGGGAGCTTCCAACTTGTTCTCTACCCAGAAGCATGTTCATGTATCTGCATGGCAAGCCAGGACTTGAGGCTGCCATGAACTTGAGTGTTAGCAGTCAGTTAATGAGGATAGTTACCTCTCCGAAGCATTAGAGCGCAAGAAAGACAGAATCGGTTCCTGAAGACCATGGGATTGCATGGCCAGCACCGACGAGAGGAGGCTGCAGCAGAGCCTGGGAGCCTGCACTCAGACAGGATTCTTTTTTATTTTATTTTTTTTAATTGATTTTTTACAGAGAGGAGGGGAGAGGGATAGAAAGTCAGAAACATCGATGAGAGAGAGACACCGATCAGCTGCCTCCTGCACGCCCCCTACTAGAGTTGTGCCCGCAAGCAAAGGTACATGCCCCTGACCGGAATCAAACCTGGGACCTTTCAGTCCACAGGCCGACGCTCTATGCACTGGGCCAAACCTGTCTCGGCCAGACAGGATTCTTTCACCAGCCCACAGGTGCCCGGTGCGCAGTCCCTCTGCCACAGTGAGTAAGGACAATACCATCATTTGTGATGGGTTTATTTTATTCTCTTCAGATGTCAAGACTGAAAGAGAAAGATGAGCCCCAGCCAGTTTGGCTCAGTGGATAGGAACTGTCTGTGGACTGAAGGATCTCAGGTTTGATTTCTGGTCAGGGGCACATGCCCAGTTATAAGACTCCATCCCTTCTAGGGGGGCGTACAGGAGGCAGCCAATCAATGATTTTTTCTCATCATTGATGTTTCTCTCTCTCTCCCTCTCCCTTCCTCTATGAAATCAACAACAACGAAATATGTATATCTATCTATATCTATATCTATATCTATATAGACATAGACATAGAAATAGAAATAGAAATAGAAAAAGAAATAGATGATGCCGGGGTGAATTCCCAGGACGGCTGGGCACTGTCCACCTCTTTGAAGATGCAAGGGAAGCTCAAGCGAGGTTCCGGAGGAGATTTGTTTCGTCCGGCTCAGAATTTCTTACATTCAGGTGTTTACCCGATACTTCATTTAACGGCACAAGTAATGTAATACCCCGGGCCGGGGCCGGGGCGAGGCGGGTGGCGATGCAGCCTGGCATCATGTCTGACCTTGCGGCGGAGGATGCATTGGACGGAGGGGAATTAAAATTTTCCATTCTTTTGCATTGTCATGCCTCACGCTGATGAGCACCAAGAAATGTAAATAAAGAAGACCTGTTTCGCCACCTTCCCTACCACCTTTTTGTTTTATGACAAAAGACAGTTAATTAACATACTAGCTGGTAAGCAGCCTTCCCAAACGCCCGCTAATTATGTATTCTGTTGACCGTGACTCCAGTCATGAGGTAATTGGCTCCCAGCAACATGACATTTCAAATCATCTCTTGAAATTACATCAAAAAGCCAGCCTGTTTTGTTTTGATAGGGGAACAATCAATTTGATAAGTGGTAACACAGCTCATTGTTTCCCATTAATTAGACTAATTGCCGCATGTTAGCCTCTGAAAGAGCCCGAACTTGGAGGAGACAAAGGCTGGGCCCTTAGCATGCCGCGCGGGTGAGGTTTCCACTCACTCACACAGGCGGCGGCGGGGCTGCTGCAGACAGAGCTGGCAGAGGCCAACGTGCAGGAGGCTGGGTGTGAGCGGTAGTGTGATGTGTGGTGCCTAACACACTGGCTTTCCATGAGAGCGTCCAGGGCCTGGCCGGTTTGGCTCAGTGGATAGAGCATCGGCCTGCAAACTGAAGAGTCCCAGGTTCTATTCCAATCAAGGGCAAGTGCCCAGGTTTTGGGCTCGATCTGTGCAACCCATCAATGATTCTCTCTCATCATTGATGTTTCCATCACCCTCTCTCTTCCTCTCTGAAATTCATAAAAAATATATATATTTTAAAAATGATAGTGTCCAGGTTTCAAGTCCCACGGAGGACCAGGGTTTGAAGGAGTTTTCACAGTGTTCTTGTCACCCTCTCTCCTTCCAAACCTACACCCCTTCTCCCCCTCCCCCATCACAGGGAGGCCCTCCTTCCTTCCCTGTGCTGTATTGCAGGCCTAAATGCCTTCACAGAACTGACTGAGAGACAGAGAGCGGGCAGCCAGCTGTGTGTGGAGGGCGGGATGGAGGGTGAGCGAAAAAAAGAAAAAGAGAAAAAACTCACGATGAACATGGGCAACAGTGTGGTGTTTGCCAGGAGGAGCGCGATGGGGGGTGGGTGGGTGGAGGAGGGCAGAGGGTGGGTAATGGTGATGGAAGGAGACTTGACTTGGGGTGGTGAGCACCCAATACAGTGAACAGATGATGTCTTGTAGAATGTGCACCTTGTTAACCAGAGTCACCCCAATAGATTCAATAAAAAAAGGTGGGGCAAAGCTGACACGGGACAAGGCCAACGCAAAAGAACATACCAAAGGAGAACACACACACACACACACACACACACACACACACACAAAACAATCTCTTTTTCTCCAGTGACAAATGCGAGCGCTTTAACCCGCAGAGATTCAGCCAACTGCCGTGCTGGAAACCTAACTCTTCAGCTGGGCAGACGCCCTCCGGTCTGACAGACTGTACCTTTGTCTGGGCGCGGGACCACCAGCGTGGCCAACTCGTACAGTGCCATCTGCGGGACAGCAGCCCAGGTCAGGCTCCGCTGGCAGCGCAGCCGGGGGCACTTGTGACCCGCCCGGCCTCCCGCTGCTGCCCAGGGTGATGCTATCCTGTTACGGGGCGTCTGATGCAATGGAACCGGATTCCCTTCCAAGTGACAAGCATCCAGCGCTTTAAAAAACCCGTCGCACTGGCCCGGCCACTCGGACGCTGTCTAGTTATCCACGCTCGGCTTCGGGCTGTCATTTCGCTCGCTCTCTCCACGGCTGTGCACATTGGGGGCCTGTGGCGTGTGCACCTCTTCCCGTCTATCCCGTTCGTAGGTGTGACATGGGAAATGAGCCCCCTGTCTGATCCTGAACCCCCTCTAACCTTACCCAGCTCAGTGAGGTTTGAGGGCACATCATCGGTTGGCTGGGGGCTGACATTGACCTAAGAGACAGCAGACGCTCAGACAGCAGCCGCAGCCACACAGGCCCTGCGGCTCCACTCAGAGACTAGCTCCCCGCCATCCCGTGTGGGGAAAGGACTGGCTTGCTCACTAGGGAGTGTCTGCAGCTTCCCCAAGAGTGGTGTGCTCTGTGGACAGGAAGGACAGCAGGCTAGACACATAGCAGGTCTTTTTATTCACACGAACACACGCCCCAAAATTGTAAGTACCGTGTTCCTCCATCTGGAACTGCGCATGGCTTTCATGGACGTTCCCACCGAGGGAGGCGTGACAGGGAACTCCGGATCTGGCTTGGAAAATGAATTGGAAACAGTTAAACGAGGGTGATTTGCTTCTGTGGAGGAAGGAGTCTCGGGCTGGAAGGGGGCGGGGGGTCTGTGTGCGGCATTCCTGCCAAAAAGGAGCATTCTGGTTCTTTTTCTTTTTTCTTTCTTTCTTTTATAATCGCTCTCTCAAAGGAATGATCCTTTAGCAGGAAGCTGAAAGCACCAATTTGTGCAGCGGGTTTAATTTGGTCATTTTATCTTATTTTATTTTATTTAAATTGTGCTTGTGGTGTAGCCATGAAATGATTTTTCCGACAAGTTAAAATACATCTCCTGCTGCCTTTGGGAAGGGGACACGGGTTTGTGATTGTTAAGTGTGCTAATGTGCTGTTTTCCCTGGGAAATCTCAGGGTTTACTCGGGGGGGGAAAAAAAAAAAGATGAGAAAAAGAAAAGATAAAAAGTGCCCGGGTTGAAGGCCCCTGATATTGGCTGCAAGTGCTGCTGGTTCCCCTGGCCTGAGGACCTGTGCTCTGTGGGGGCGCCAGTCGGCACCCTGGCTGCCCCTGCCCGTTCCTGTACAGTCAGACCCCACTGGGTGCCAAGCAGATCTTTGCTCAGTTAAGCGAGCATCAGTCACGGTGAGCTTGGCTGCCCGCCCGGGTTGTTAGGTTTTCCATGCGACACCTGAATGAGATATTGATGAGACATGGGGACCCGGGATTGAAACACTGGATGAAAAATAAATGAATGAATTAAATTGTCCTGGGGCTGACAGAATCACTTTGAAAATGCAACTTACCCTACCCAAGCCGCATCAGGAAATCCCTGCTTGCTGGCTTCGAGGTGCTGAATCCTTTAGTTGGCTAATTCTTCCCTCCCTCCCTCCCTCCTTCCTTTTTTCCTTCCTTCCTTCCCGCCTCCCAGTGGTGGATTTGGAAGGGGTGGTGGTGGTGGTGGGAAGAGAAGTACTGGAGGTTGATTAACCTGTATAGGGCTTTCAGTCCCGTTACCTGCTTAATGCTGATAGGCCTTTTGTGACTTTAACAAAAGATCCCCCAAAGAAAACACCATGAGATAAAGTCTCGTGGCTTTGGAGGGGAGAGAAAACTCGGACTGGAGGTAATTTCTGCTGAGGAGAAAAATAAGGATCAGAGAAAGTCAGGGACAAAGTGGGACAGGAGATATAAAGTAGGTGTCAACATAACAAACGTTTAAACCTGTGGAGAATTTTGATGCATTTGTTTGAGCCAAACTGACGACATTTGCCGGAAAGCAAAATCTCCAGGGATGGAGAAAGTGCTCCGGAGAGTGGCAGTTCTGTACCTAATTTTATACATCACAATCAAGGAGGAAGATGTCAATGGGTTACATGAAATCCGCCGGTGAGAGATTAGGGAGGCGGGAGGAAGCAAAGCAGGGGAAATCTCTGGGATTGGATAACAAGTAAAGGAGTAGACATACATGTCTGTTACATAGGTGGGCACAGGGTAGTTAGCTATTAACAACATGGTAGCAATAATAATTTAGGTTTTGTGAGCCTGCTCTGGTGTGGTGAAGGCTCTAAAAAAAATTTGCCCGCCCAAACCGGTGTGGCTCAGTGGATAGAGCATCGGCCTGTGGACTGAAAGGTCCCAGGTTCGATTCCAGTCAAGGGCATGCACCTTGGTTGCAGGCACATCTCCAGTGTGGGGCATGCAGGAGGCAGCTGATCGATGTTTCTCTCTCATCGATGTTTCTAACTCTCTATCCATCTCCCTTCCTTTCTGTAAAAAATCAATAAAATATATTTTTAAAAAATTTTGCCCTGACATTCCAATGGTGTATCATTGAAGACGCAGAAAGACATAGAGAGGCTCAGTGAAAGTAAAGATGGACCTTTGTCAGGGAAGACACAGGCTAGGAGGTGACTTACCCTCCGTGATTCCCTTTAGTTTAATGTTTTCTTTCAGACCATCCTCTGCGGTGACTTAGGTCTCTGAGTTTGTAAGGCCACCACGCAGGCCTCCCCTGAGCTTGTCAGGCCAGCATGTGTCCCCTTTCGTCCACATAGGAGTCGTTTTTAAATAGGCCGCTGGCACAGCTAGTAATCATGCAGAGTGCTGAGGGGTGGTGCGGTGCCGCTAAGACAGAGGGACTGTGAGCCCTGATACACCTCCAAACACTCCCCCCGCAAAAAAATAAAACAAAACAAAACAAAAAACAACAACAAATGCCAGCAGAAAGATCAGTTTAAGCAGGCTAAAAACGGTATATAAAAATCCAGTGGATTTTTAAAAAATTTATTGATTTTTTACAGAAAGAAAGGGAGAAAGAGAGAGAGAGACAGTTCGAAACATGGATCAGCTGCCTCCTGCACACCCTTTGGGTGTGTGCCTGCAACCAAGGTATGTGCCCCTGACTGGAATCGAACCTGCGACATTTCAGTCCACAGGGCAACGCTCTATCCACTGAGCCAAACCGGTTTCAGTGGTTTTTTTGTTGTTAATCCTCACTCCTAACTCAGGAAACTTTTCCATTGATTTTTAGAGAGAGTAGAAGGAAGGGGGAGAGACAGAGAGACAGAGAGTGAGAGAGATCTCAATTGGTTGCCTTCTCATCCACCCAGAGCTGGGGATAGACTGCATCCGAGGTACATGCCCTTGTCTGGAATCGAACCCGTGATGTTCCATCCACTGAGCCAAACCAGGGAGGGCAGATCTAGGGAGTTTTAGTAAATATTCAACTTTTGGGTTTTTACTGTAGAATTCCTGTGTTGTATGATCATGCAGTTTTTATCCCCATTCCTCGGTGGAAAAGTGAATTTCATTGATTGCAATAGATCATTCAGATTATGGAGCGGCATCAATGTGGGGGCATGAGATGGGGGGTGAGGGAGCTTGCTGATGAACCTGAACGCCATAGTGAGCCTTTATTTCCGGAAGCTATTCATTGGAGGTTTGCTGGGAGACATCAGAAATGACTGTAGGTTCTGAAAATTGCACTTCTTCTTCTAAAATAGATTGGGTACTCAGGGCATGTGCTATTGTAATGCATAATTTCTCCTGGAAATTATGTAATTTTCCTTTTAGCCATGTTTGTATTGAAAGGGACAGTTTGAGCATTGTTGGTGGGCTCCCTGGGGTAGTGGAACTGGAATGGTGGGTGGTGGTCTGTACACTCTCATTTCTCACTCGCTGCTGTGAGCGCGAACCCTCTAGCTCAGTGGTCAGCAAACTGCGGCTCGCGAGCCACATGCAGCTTTTTGGCCCCTTGAGTGTGGCTCTTCCACAGGCGCACGTACAGTGGGATTGAAACTTCGTGGCCCATGCGCAGAAGTTGGTTTTCAGCTCTCAAAAGAAATTTCAGTCGTTGTACTGTTGATATTTGGCTCTGGTGCCTAAGGAGTTTGCCGACCACTGGACTAGCTGACTTCACAGAATTGCTCCCATGGCTCAGGCAACAAGAACCCGTAGCAGAGAAATGAACACATCCATTTGCAAGTCACTATTGAGCATTTGCTATCGCACAGCCTGGTGGGTAGCCATTGGGATATCTTCAGGATACAGAAAATGGCATTTCCCTTTCGTGTTGATTACTTCACCTCTCTTAAAGTTGGTTTTATAATCTAGAAGGATCTACTCTATAAGGTAAGTATAAAGCGCCCAAGCAGGTGCAGGCACCTGTTCTGTGCTTCATGAGCGCCATTCGGAGAAATGTGGGTTGTTAATCTGTGATGATAAAGAATGGTTGTGGCATTTGAAATTTCCTTCTAATGTAATCAGGACAAGGTTCATGGAGGTGGGTCCTGTGTAGTGACACAGGCCCGATGCTCAGAAGAGCCCGGAGCTGGTATAATGCATGGTTGTTGTCATCTTGAAATTCTTCATAATTTTTAAACAGTGGAACCTGCGTTTTCATTTTGCATTTGGGCCCTATTAGTTATGTAGTTGGTCCTGAATCTCATGTTGTTGTTGTTGTTGTTGTTGTTGTTGTTGTTGTTGTTGTTATTATTATATTATTATTATTTTGCCCATGATTTCTACACTGTCTCCAATGATTTTTTATTGGGCATTTTAAACTAGCTTTTGGCATTGTCAGGCATAAAGTAAACACTCAATTAATTCCCCCTTTATTTGGACTTTCTTGCTGCTAGGGCTGGAGTGCTCCCCCTTGCCTTAACCCAACGCCTCGTTCCCTAGAGAAGGTGCACCCGGCTCTTCCTTATGTGCCCCAGGCCATTCCTGCCTTCCTGGCTGAATGTCACTGGTCGCCACGCAGCTCAGTTCCTCCACTTCCCCGGGCAGAAAGGCCCTGTCCTCAGTGGCATCGCAGTGTCCTAGCACACACCTGTCCTAACACCTCTGCCAGCACTGCCCTGGACAGGAAGATCCAGCAAGGGGGGGGACTCTCTTTTCCAACCTGCTCCCTCCCTCCATACAATGCAGAGTCCACATGCAAAGTCTGTTGACCGAATGAGCTTCCAAACCAATTACCAGAGCTCCTCAGAGCACAGCTGACTCATTTCGTCTCACCATTTTTGAAATATTCTCTCTGCTTTCCTTCTGCAAATTGTTGTGGAGCAGCGGAGGGCCTCAGTTGCATGCAGTAGGGACCAAACAGATAAATAACCACACAGGGATGCCCCCGAGGTAGAGATGAGCTTCTAAATATCAAGAATTGCTGCAAAATTAAATGGATATCATTGGACACAAGGCAGGAAGTAAAGTGGAATGTTTATTGTCATTCCTATCCGATTTGATAATATATGACCACTCCTGTTCTGAGATCTTAAGCATGCTTGTTTAGCACCAGTGTTTATAAGCCTTTAACACATCCTCTCCCCCCGCAAATCAATGGGGAACACAGACAGGGATCTGTTGGATGGCGGGCAGCAATAGAAGTCTGAGTTCTGTTGCAATGGAGGGCTGGGTTTTGTGAGCATGTGCAATTTCCTAAGAAGAAAGTCCCTGGCTTTCATCAGAGCCTCTGAGGAGCCTCCGGCCCAAAAGTAATTAAAGACCCCTGCTTCCATCTTTCAATTTGAGAAAATGATGTTTCTTCCTTATTAAAATAGAAGACGGTGTGTAATGACTTACCCTTATTAGAGGGATGCGTTCTTGACTTTGAACAACCCCACCCCTTCAACCCGAGCTTAGCAACTGTAACTTGGAATGTGTGTGCTCGCCTCTCAGAACTCTCCGCACCAACGGCCTGCTTTTTTCTCCTGCCGCCTTTCCCCATTGGCCAGTGTGTCCATTCTCACCGGGAAAGGCCAGTGGAGAAAGCCGTGTGTCCCTGGCCACTCACTGGTGCCTTCCTTCTGTTGTTGGGGTGTGTGTAGACTTCCTCTCATTGATCTGTTGGGGGCATTGGTGACAGCATGCTAATGCTTCCTTGACTGGGCCAACAGCAGTGTGCAAAGGTGTTAAGTTTTCATAAAATCATCCCTGTTTTACTAATTCCAATTTACCTGCAGTGTTAGCTCATTTACAACTTATTTTGGGGGTCCATGTTTTACAACTTCTGCTTCCTTTCTTGGCTTCCTGTCATTTTATTTGAAAGAGACTGAGAGTCCTCCTGGTTTCTCCTTCAGGAGGGAAGGTATTTTTACCTACAAATGAGTGTGGGCTGGGGAGGGCACCGCTTCCTCAAGACCATGATGTAGTTTTAGTGAATGAAAATGCCCAATCACTGACAAATGTAACATCTGCAGGTGTCATTCTGGGTAAATTCACCCAGGTTAGTAGTCTAGTCTGGCATGTTCTGGTTTGCATCATCTGGATTGTGTTTTGTATTGAGGATGGAAGCAGTGCCAGGGATGGGTAGAAGCCACATTTTATCCCCTTGCTTGAGACTTTACAAGCCTAGTGTTGATGTAAAAACTTTATTATGGCCCTGCCAACATGGCTTAGTGTTGAGCATCAATCTGTGAACCAGGAGGTCACAATTTGATTCCTTATCAGGGCACAGGCCCAGGTTGCAGGCCTGACCCCAGTAGGGGGTGTGCAGGAGGCAGCCTATCAGTGATTCTCTCTCATCAATGATGTTTCTATCTCCCTCTCTGAAATCAATGGAAACGTATTTTAAAGAAACATTATTATGATAATATTTCCCAGTGTTCTTGGCTCTTCTTGTCATTACACATCCCTCATTATCTCTCCTTTGAATTCTTTCCTGTCTACCTAAGGTCTTAATGGAGAAATCACACATCATTTCGATAGTCTTGCCGTCTTCTTGTGTGTGGATTAACCTTGCCCCCCTAGGTCAGTGGTAAGTTTCAGAAAGTCAGGGCCCATCTTCTTTGTACTGCCATGAACCCTATTGCTGTCAGGCCCACGGTGAGTGCCTTTGGATCCTGGTTGTTTCAGTGATGACAGTGCAACCATCTGTCCATCAGGGGTGTTGTTGGGTAGTTAAGGCCCTCTTGGGTGGATTCTCTCCTGAAATATTTTCTCAATTTGCCTACATTTACTGGTCACTTCTTGCAGATTGCTGAATGCTTGCTACTCTGCTCTCGGCTTTTCAAAGCCATGTATCTGGGTTCAGAAAAAAGTGTGTCTCCTATGTTTATTAGAAATAGGAATGTACTTCTGTTTCTCCCTACTATTGTACTGAATTTCTGAGATAAAGAAGATAGAGAAGTTTCCAACTTATTAAAATCAAAACTCCAGTTAATATCATCTCTGTTTGCTTACATATGTGTTTGTGTTTTTACAGTGGATGTTCAAGTTTCATGTATAGTGTGGTCTGTTGATTTATTTTCATGAAAAAGCAGATGTCATTAAGGAACAGAGCTGTGGACTTCTTTCCCTGAGTCTGTTGGCTCAAAGGCACTGGGAGCCAATTTATTCTATACCTTGGGCGCTGTCCTCACATTTTTGAGAGGAATCGGTCATTGTCAAGTGATGCAGGAACCAAAGCTTGTTTTCTGGGATGGAAATTAACTGGACCGGATGCCCTTCCATGTCTCACGCCATTCGATTCTTTCCTGTTTTAATATTTTAGTGATTTTTTTATGACAGAAAAATTATTCTGGCTCTTGGCTTCTTGAACTGTAGTGACTTGTCAGCATGTTGAGGCTGGAGGAAGGAAGACGGCTTTTCCTCAGTCCTTTCCTTCCCAGGAGGGGGAGGAGGCTGGCCATTACCCAGGATCCCTGGCTCTGCCATGCATGGAAATGTCTTCCCTGGGAAATGCTGTCCTCAATCCCAGGACTCGAACTTTCCTTGGATCAAACTTGAACTGTGCTGAGCAAAGTCTTTGCTTTTCTTCTTGCTACTCATTGGGCCCTTCTCATTTCGCTCTGGAGCGGTAACTCTCTCTCAGGGACATCACTGTCTAGGAGAGGAGCTTAGTGAGCGGGAATAAAAATAACTGTTGCCCTGTAAATACACATCAGTCCAAACAAGCCCACCTCCCAAGAGGTTCCCCAATGGTTGCATCTTCATTTCTTGACATGGCCATGGGATCATTTACCCTTTTCTGTAACTGGGGTTTTCTCAATAGGAATGCATTGGAATATGGTGATGGGGTGGGGGTGGATGTGGACTGATGGATATACCATGAATTCTCTATCAAAATAAATTCCTATAGCCTGACCCATGTGACTCAGTGATTGAGCATCAACCTATGAACCAGAAGGTCAGAGTTTGATTTCCTGGGCACTTGCCCAGGTTGCAGGCTCAATCCCCAGCATTGGGTGTGTAGGATATAGCCAATCCATGATTCTCTCTCATCATTGATATTTCTGTCTCTCTCCCCCTCTCCCTTCCTCTCTGAGATCAGTAATAAAGATATATTAAAGAAAAAAAAAAGTCTTACAGAATAGAGTTCCCACCTGCAGAAGATGAGAAGGTGCACAATCCTGGACTCTCTCCAAGCTGCCCAGTGACCAAGGAATACTTACCTTTAGCGATGTTTTCCTCGCTCTTATTGAGTCTAACTCGACTGTCCCCTAAAACCCAGGACCTGGACGAGTTTATTCCTTTTGCACTTACGTCAGCCTTGAGTCGTTCCCATCATGCTGTCATGTCTTCGCTGGTGAGGCCAAGTTTTAATTTGTAATCATGAATGCTTAAAAGGCAGGAGGCCAAGGCTCCGTAAATTGCTCACTGAGCCTCATTGTAAATTTATATTGAACTCTTAATGGTGGGAGCATTAAAAAAATTGGAGCTTTTGAACGGTGATCTCATTTCAGATTTTTTTTCTTCTTCTAAATGCTATGGGTTTAAAAAATCCTTAGTTAAGCCAGAAGTCTGTAAGTGTAATTGTCATTGAATTTATTTTAATGATAAACACAGGAAGGAGATGATCATTCATTCAGAAAATGGTTATTAGATTGGCTATGTCCTTAGGCACTTTGCTAAACGTAAAAATGAATATGATGTGGCTTCTATCCTTGAGTCACTGAAAGATTAGAAAAAAAGCAAAACCTGAGAGCACCTGTTGGTCTGTATTAGGCTACATAACAAATTACCTGAAAACACGATGGCTTAAAACAGTTTTTTTAAAAATATACCTTATTGATTTTTTACAGGGATATAGAGCAAAATTACAGTTATGAAATATCGTTGGGGGTCACCACAACATGAGGAACTGTATTAAAGGGTCGCAGCATTAGAAAGGTTGAGAACCACTGCTCTAGATTGGCCGTGGTTCTGACCATTTAGGGGTCTCAGGCTGCCAGGGGTTTTGCCTTCTGGAAAACATGGCCACCAAGGTTGCACTGCCCTTGGCCATTCCAGCCCAGGAAAGAGGGGAGAGCCAATTTCAGACCCAGATAGACTCTCGGAAGTGAGGTGGAAGTGGCGCTTTTGTTCCTAAGTCATGGCCGAGAGCTCAGTCATGTGGCCCACCAGCCGCTGGACTGGGACAAGCCGTCTTGCCTTGCATCCGGGAACCGGGGAAGGGCATCGGATGAACACATAGCTTTGCCTGCCTCAGCCCAGGAATACAGACCTATACACCCCCACGTCTGGATCTGGGTTGTGTTCTTGATCGTTGCCCTTTTCTCCCTGGTCGTAAAGCCAGCAAGGAGGCAGGTGTAGTGGGGACCACATCTTTGCAGCCCCTGAATCACTACATGAATTGCAGCTTAACCCACAGAGAGGAGGGAATCCGCTTAGTCCTCAGGACTATTCTGATCCCGTGGACAAAGCTCTGAGCAGCAGGCCTCCTTTGTAGGCCCAAAGGAGGCATTTTCTGAATGGCTGACCTTTAGGGACCAGCAGATCAGGCCTCTTCTGCTCCCTTCCATTGATTGCGTCATCCCCGCTCCCACCAGGATGCACTGGCCGTGCCATGTGCCGTGACAGCTCCCAGCACGCCACGGACACACAGAATGTTATGATTTGTTGCCATGCTGACAGCGTCAACTTAACTACGGCTGACAAACAGTTTTTAAATAGAACATGTCAGTTCATTACAGCATTTTCCGTGGGTGTTGTTGTTTTTTCCCTTTCCCACACTTAGCACCGAACATTCGAAGACTGTCACCGCCAAGGTTTCCTTTACACTTCAGGCCCCTACGCTAAGGACTTGCTAAAACGTGGAAATGAGCACAACCATAAGCAGTGATTTTAACAAGAAGAACCCCTCCCCGCCCCCCAACCTTCTCTTGCTCAAGAAGGCATTTCTCAAAACCAAGGTTAGGTGTTTGGTGTTCTCTCCCCTGCATCCTTCTCGGCTTTCTTTGCTTTCATGGGCTCTGTCTTGATCTTGCCATGACTAGCTTTTCTCTGCAACTGCGAGCAACATCTCTGTGCAGTTCAGAGGGCCCGCCGCATAACACACAGGCCAGTGTACCCCGGGCCCCAGCGCCATGCTGTGTGAAGTACCTGCCACAGCAAGGCTCATCACAGCCCTGGCAGGTTTGGCTCAGTGGACAGAGTGGCAGCCTGTGGACTGAAGGGTCCTGGGTTCAATTCCGGTGGGCTTGATCCCCAGTGGGGTGGTGTAGGAGGCAGCCAATCAATGATTCTCTCTCATCATTGATGTTTTTATCACCCTCTTCCTTCCTCTCTGAAATCAATATATAGATATATAGATATATAGATACAGACATAGACATAGATACAGATACAAATACAGATGCAGATACAGATATAGATACAGGTATAGATATAGATACAGGTATAGATATAGATA
>JAAGEH010002526.1:6002448-6045292 GCA_011751065.1 Lasiurus cinereus | reverse complement strand
TATATATATATATATATATATATATACACACACACACACACACACACACACACACTATATATATATATATATATATATATATATATATATGCATTTCACTATAAATTCTAGGATAAGTGTGTGTGTGTGTTCCTATGTTCATAGAAATAAGATATATAAGGGTTTCTTTAAATGTAAATTGAGAAATGTAGCTTAGCTATAGACCTATAGTGGAACAGAATGAAGGCCTCTGCATGCAACTAATTTTAATCTCAATCAAAAGTTATTTATTGCTAAAAAGGGAGAAATCTTGCACTGACCAATTTGGCTCAGTGGATAGAGCGTTGGCCTGCAGACTGAAGGTTCCCAGGTTCAATTCCAGTCAAGGGCGTGTATCTTGGTTGTGGGTACATCCCCAGTAAAGGGTGTTCAGGAGGCATCTGATCGATGTTCCTCTCTATCCCTCTCCCTTCCTCTCTGTAAAAAAATCGATAAAATACATTTAGAAATAAATCTTGACTACAATAAACTGTAAAAAGAGAGAGAAATCTTGATTACAATAAACTGTAACACCATGGATATTTTAAACAGGTTGTGAGAAGAATGGGAAATGAGCTAAGGTGTTAAATTGTGGAGAAAAGAGGGAGAAGGAGAGTGGGAGAGGGGGAGAGAGGGAGAAAAAAGGAGGGAGAGAGAGGATATAAAGTATGAAAGAGAAGCTTTCAGAGGAATCTGATGGAGGGACAGGAACTTTGAGCTAGTATAAAGAATGGACAATACTTTTTTATAGGCTCTTTAATGAAATCGTAATTCTCAGGAAGACTTGTATTAGCTAAGATATCAAGAAACAAAAGGAAAATAAGTAGATTGCCCCAAATTATGGTGGGGTCATCCAATATTGTAGAAGAATGCAGGGAAAACATGATATTGAATTGTCAAATGAAATGTACTCATTTTTATTCAAATTCTTTGAGAGGGGGTGCAAGAGATTTTATGAACCAATAATAGAAAATTTCTTGGGCTGAAAGTGAACTAGAAAACATCAGTTGAGTCGGAGCAGAGCTCAGGCGGGATTCCTTCTGGAACATTGTCCTGGGAGGGTTCCTCAGAATATGGTTTTGTCACCCCAGATATCCCCACGGCATTGTGCGGACACTGGAAAGGTGCATAGAAGAATTTGAATACCATTAGAAATTGATGAAATAGTAACTGGGGCAGGGAGCTATAAACACCTGAGCCACTAGTCTTAGAGAATGAGGAGATCTGTTTATGGATATACAACAGAAACTAAAGGTAGGATCAGGAAATATGATTTCCTTGGAGGTAAAATCATCCCAGTTTTATTTTAATTAAAAATTAATGATGGAAAAATGGGTTTGTAAAAGACAACTTATGAAGGAGTTAGATGGTATATAAAGGAAGATTGGACTATTGTTAAGTACATTGATATTAGTGAATTGTGCAGCTAATAACTTAGCATAGACTTTACAAATATCCCCGTGTGTGGGTGTATATGTGGACTACATACAGGGTGTCTCCCCAAAATGTATACACACTTTAACAGCTGGTAGCTCAATTTTGAAAATTATATTAGTTTAATATAGAAACAAATATTAGTGTAATAAACACTGTCTTTACAATTATTCAAAGTGTATGTATACATTTTTGGGGGATACGCTATAGATACACATACACACACACACATAAAAAGGGTGATTATAATCAGCCCCATCCCTGAGTCATAATCCCTGTGCAGAGGGTCTGTCCTAGTAGATGTATTGTTCTAAGAAAGTAGAGATTGGAGCTATTTGTAATATTATGAAGACACAAGGTCAAGCAAACCAAGCAGATGAATTCTTTTTTTTTAAATATATTTTATTGATATATATATTTTTAAATATATTTTACAGAGAGGAAGGGAGACGGATAGAAAGTCAGAAACATCGATGAGAGAGAGACATCGATCAGCTGCCTCCTGCATGCCCCCGACTGGGGATGTGCCAGAAACCAAGGTACATGCCCCGGACCGGAATTGAACTTGGGACCTTTCAGTCCGCAGGCCGACGTTCTATCCACTGAGCCAAACTGGTCTCGGCAGCAGATTAATTCTTAGTTCTCAACCAAAAGATTCATTGGAATTATAGGACAACCATGTTCAAACTGTACAAGCCCATCCCTCTATTTCCCAAGACCTCATCACCCCCACCCCAGAAGATCCTAATAGCCCCCTGACTATTTTTAGGTGAAATGTGGGATTGTGATGTTCATTTCTTTTTTATTCCACTTTTTCATATCGATGCATGAGATTAGTTATAATGAATGGGGACAGCTGAGTATAATTTTTTCTAAAGGAGAAAAAAAGGAGGAAATATTTCCCCAAATTTTTCATCAGTTCAAAAGAGCCGCTGCGCTATTTTTTATTGTTAACCACCCATTTCCCATCACTTTCCCAGGCACAGCTATTCGTGTCTAGGATCTCAGAGTTTGATGAAAGGAGTAAGACGGAGATCTGGGTTTTCTTTAATGACGACCATAAGCCTTAGCTCTGGCTGTTGACAAAACATTAATAGAAGCTCTTTCTAATGAAAATAATATTGTGCTGCTAAGGGCCAACTGAAAGCTAAAGATAGTTTTCAAAAGTGCATTTTGAGCCCTGCCTGTGTGGCTCGGATTGAGCGCTGACCTATGAACCAGGAGGTCATGGTTCGATTCCCAGTCAGGGCACATGCCTGGGTTGCGGGCTACATCCCCAGTAGGGGGAGTGCAGGAAGCAGCCGGTCCATGATTCTCTGTCTGATGTTTCTGTCTCTCTCTCCCTTCCTCTCTGAAAGCAATAGAATTTTTTTTTCCTGACAAATACATTTAGATGCACATCCATCTGTAAGTTGGAACATGATGGGGCTCGAATCCCTGTAGAGTTTCTAAGACATCTTCTCTCTTTCCCGCGCAAGAGAAGAAAATGTTTGCCCGCAACCTGAACGCCGCCATGGAAATTAGATGCTCAGACATACAGGGGACGGCAGAGGCAGAGAGAACACAGCCCCGAAGGAAGGGATGTTGTCAATCCTCACAAGTGGCGATGCATGAGTGACATAGTTATCTTGTAACAAGTGCAAATCTGTCTCTCAACCAAAGAGAAAGGGGATTTAAAAGGCATCTCCCAGCCCCATTATTTTTAAGTGCTCTTGTGTTGGCTTGAAAACAGAGGCCTTTGTAATCCGCCTGTAACTGGTTACTCACACACTTACAAATAACAGAGAAATGTGAAATCCGTTTCTTTTTTCTTTCTTTCTTTCTTTTTTTTTTAAGCTGAAAGAAACCGTGTGTCTTCATTCCTTTGGAAACGGAAACCTTGCTGTTTAAAGCTTATTAAGGTTTTGTTTTGTTTTGTTTTTTTCTAAAAATGTTCTCTTTGTCAGCTAAGGTGACAGCCAGGCAAGGTGACCCCAAATGAGACTTATCAACCTTCAGACTTTTCCACTGGAGGCCTGTTACCTTGAAGGGCCAGCACTGGCAGCCGGCAGGTCTGAATATCGCTGTGCAGGACGTACCTATGAACCTGGCCAGTCTGGCTCCGCCTTCGCACATTCATGATTCCCTGGAAGAGTCTGGAAACAAGCAAGAGAGCTGTTTGCCACTCTCCTAGAACTGCTCTCTTACCCGGTCGCGTGTCTGGGTCTCCGGGGCAACCGCGAGAGGAGCAGGAGTGAAGAGGGCATCCTGGCACGTGCCCAGGTGTCTGGCCTGCCTTGGTGGCCCGGGGCTGGTAGGTGTGCAGGCTGACCCCCTTTTGCTTGCTTTGATTCGTCCCTTGAAATGCAAGCCCTTTTGAACTGTACCGACGTCTGGTTTAGCATCTGCAGTGCAGAAGACATTAAACAAGTATTAGCTGATTTGCTGGCGGGTCGCTTCAGCATAGGATAACATGATGAAACCCATGGCTGGACGGTGAGAAAGAGGGGGCGTTTGAAAGCTATTAAAAGAAGCTTGCCAATACAGTATTTAGTACGTACTGGTTTCATCACTGCTCTTTCAAAGCAGCACCAGCCACTAGATCGGCTGACCCTGTTTTGGTCACAGCCTTACTCTCCAGTGAGGGTTGAGGCAAGAGATGTTGTGGTTGTGGCTGTTCAAGGATGAATCTTGAATGCTGTGCAGTGCCTGCCACATAGTAGATGCTCAATAAATATTTGCTGATTGAAGGAATGTCATGCAGATAGTAGGGGAGTTAAAATAGTAATTTGCTTTCCTCTTGTATAGACGTATTGCTACAAACTAGCTATATTTCTTATTTACTTTGGATAAGACAATAATATTGCTTATTATTTCTAATTTGCTTAGCAGATTTAGACTGTATCACGAGGTTATTTGTTTTTGAAATTCACGAGTTGAATTTAGTGCTGAAGTAGCAAGCAGGGATGTCTGTGGTTGATACACCAATGAGTCCCAATCGTCGTTCTACTTAGTCCTGTGTCCTGAGCACAGAAAATTTGTTTCCTTGTATGTGTTCTAGTCCCTGGAACTGGAGCCACAATCCAGAAAGCACTCTTGAGTTTTGGGAGAAAAAACCTGGGTCTGGGCAGTGAGGTCCAGTCATTACCTCCTCACTAACCCCATGAGGACCTTGCAAACCCCTTCTGTAGACCTGCTCTGTCTTCAGTAAACCCCGCGCACATGGTGCGCTTCGTTATGTGATAAAAGTAATACAGATTAGAGGAGAGCAATCAGGAATCAAAGGGCATTAGCCCTCCCTCTGCTCTGGTTTTCTCGATGCTAAAACGAAGATTATGGTGGTGACAGTTAGCAAATTCCAGCAATTACTAGCTCTTGTTCTGTATCTAAACATATATACAATTTCATGAGAAGTTGTCCTAACCTATCAATAATTCAGCTTAAAAGAAAAAATGGCCAGGCATTACCAGGGTCCCTCCTGATAACTTCTGTCAGGTGAAGAGAAGAATTGCTAAGTTTTCCATTTCAAATCTCACACGCGGAGCCCTTTCCATTTTGAAAATGTCAGTGCTTTGCTGTACACCTTGAGAAGCAGCTTTGTTGTTTTTAAATTACATTTGTTAAGCCTGAAATCCATAATATGAGTGATAGGCCCTAGTGGTATTTATATAAAAATTAAAGCTGTCAGGTTGTATTAAGGTTTAATCGCTGGCTGTGGCTCATGAGTCATAGTTTCTTTGCACTAGGCCTCCTCATGCACCTTTTTTTTTTCTGGTTATAAATTTGAGCAATAGAAACATCATGTGCCTTTTTAAAATTGAATTTTATCTTATTGGGGTGACATTGGTTGAGAAAATGATACAGGTTTCAGGTGTACAATTCTATGGTGCATCATCACATCATCTGTATATTGTATTGTGTATCTACCAACCCATGTCAAATCTCCTCTTACCACCATATATTTCTAGCCATCATATACCTTTTTTAAATTGCAAGGCGCATTCTTAGAAAATTCCTTAGTGGGTTAATGGAGAAGACGACAGAGCAAAAGAAACCAACATTGTTCTCTATGAAGTGCATGTAATATGTTGGATGCTGGTTACTTTACATATGGCGGCTCATCTGTTCTTTAACATCACCTAGTGGTTCCCTTTGTGCCCATTGTGCAGGTGAAAACACTGAGTCTCAGCGAGAGATACTGAGCCAACTGGCCAAGGCCATTTCCAAAGTATTGAATCCTAACCTGTTATTATGTTCCTCTAAAATCTGCCTACATGAGTTTTACCTCCGTTTTGCTGACCTCAAAAGTACTTCTAATTATCTGGACCTTTGTGACTAGATCATTAGGAAGATGTGTGGAGCTCATTTAAATCTATTCTGGTTCAAAAAGTAAGTGAGACCGAAACTAATAGTATTTTGGAAAGGTAGTGGAAGTCTTTTGAAGGTGAATCGGAGAAATGTATTACCTTTGTAATGTGAACTTCGCTTTTTCTTCTTTTTCTGATCCCAACTAAGTGGCCCTCAAAGTTGCCAAAACTGGTTTGGCTCAGTGAATAGAGCATCGGCCTGTGGACTGAAGGGTCCCAGGTTCAATTCCGATCAGGGGCATGTACCTTGGTTGCGGGCACAACCCCGGTCGGGGGCGTGCAGGAGGCAGCTGATTGATATTTCTAACTCTCTATCCCTCTCCCTTCCTCTCTTGCACACAGCTCCCAGAATCTATTTCTCGAGGAGTCAGCCTAGGACAACCTCCAACACATTTCTCTTTTTGGCCAGTTTGATAATATCCCCAAATCTGAGACTAGAAACCCTAAATGGCTCCTAGTTACATACTCATGACTATTGGTCTCAGCCCCTTGCTCTTCTGGTCATTAGTGACAGGTACAAGGTGGGTGAAGGAAGCTGGGTTGGAATGGAAGACAGCAGCCCACTCTGGAGCGGGCTGTTGACCCACCCCTGGTTGTATTCCTAAGTCAGAGGACATGAATCATTGCAAGAGGACTTCCACGGTGTGTTAGATGTTGGAGCTTCAGAAATGAATGAGACACGAGTCCCATTTTCAGAGTAAGGAACTCGAGTCTCCATGATTAGCCAATAGTAATATACAGCAGTCCTCCAGTGATGTCACTTCCTCCAATATGGCGTCCTAATAACACTGATGAGATGATATAGGAACTCAACTCTCGTTTATCTCAATTAGTCTGGGCTGAATTTCACACTTTATCACCCTTCATTTCCCCGCAGCTCACTGGCATGAAGTGAGGATTTACCGTAATTATTCCAGCAGTGGGGTCAGAATTCAGCCTTAGATGTGACTCCAGAATGTTGCCCGTTAACTAGTAACTTGCTGATTCTTTTTTTTAAAAATATATTTCATTGATTTTTTACAGAGAGGGAGGGAGAGGAATAGTGAGTTAGAAACATTGATGAGAGAGACATTGATCAGCTGCCTCCTGCACGCCCCCTACTGGAGGTGTGCCCGCAGCCAAGGTACATGCCCCTGACCGGAATTGAACCTGGAACCTTTCAGTCCACAGGCCTATGCTCTATCCACTGAACCAAACCCGTTTTGGCCACTTGCTGTTTCTTATCAACTATGTTTGCTGGTTTGCAACATATCAAAAACCAAGGGCTCTGTGAGATAATGTGTGGAAGGAAAACTGAAGTCACACTCTGGATGTTTGATTGGAGGTGGGAAATATCCCAAAGTCCGGGAGGACACCCCGCCTTAGCTGTCGGTGGGAAGGTTTTGTGGGAAGCCGCTGAAGACTGGAAGCTGGGCGACATCGGAAGGGGATGAGCTTCCGGCAGCATTGCAGCCTTCCCTCGGAATGCCCTCTCTTTCAGACTTAAATCCTAGGAGCATCTGGTCTGTGGTGCTTTGTATTCTGTTACCCCATAATATACAGTGCGTTTTATTTACGTTCCTCATCTTTTATACAGCACTGTCACAAAATACGTCACTGCCGATTACGACCTGTGCGGGCAAGCCACACCGGTGAGTTATGCCCCTTCTCATAGATCATGCCAGTCGGGCCTGGCGGGGAAGAGAGGAGGATAAATCCAGAACAATGATGGATGCACTTCAGGAGGTTCAGGGATGCTGGGTGTGGAGACGAAGCTACAGTTAGAAAGGCCAGGCCCTAGCTGGTTTGGCTCAGCGGATAGAGCATTGGCCTGTGGACTGAAGGGTCCTGGGTTGAATTCCGGTCAAGGAAACATGCCTGGGTTGTGAGCTCAACCCCAGTAGGAGGCAGGCAGGAGGCAGCCCATCAATGATTCTTTCTCATCATGATGTTGTATCTCTCTCTCCCTGTCCCTTCCTCTCTAAATTCAATAAAAATATTTTATTACAAAAAAAAAAAATAAAGAAGTGCCAGAAGGTGGCCTCTTTCATCTTCAAACTTTTCAGCTCTGCCTTCCCCTTCTCCAGAACATGCTCTGCCCAGCCCACCCCCGCCAGGCTGCTGGGAGGGCCTCTCATCCTTCATCCATGGCCGTGAACATCACTGCCTCCTCCTTTATCAGGATTTGGTGAATTTGCCCCCCTGTCTGTTTGGCACTCATTGAATAGCACTCTCCCTCCTGAACTTTATAAAATCTTTACCACCAACAGGGAGGGATCTATATTATATATATATGTGTGTGTGTGTGTGTGTGTGTGTGTGTGTGTGTGTATAGAGAGAGAGAGTATAAATCTGTAAATCTATCTAAATATTGTCTATGCTAATACATTGGATATTTGAATAGGACTTGATCTTTCGAAATTACTGAATTACTGTTAGGCATTTATTGAAGTTATAACCACCTGTAAGCGGGTCTGTGCTAGGGAACACACAGTGAGTGAGACAGGATTCCAGCCATCACGGAGTCTGAGGTCAAGGGAAGGAGTGTGGGCCCAGGAGCAGACAGTTATAATAGAGTGTGGAAAATGCTAGAATGCAGGTAGTCCCAGGGTCCTTGGATCACCTGAGCAAAGCCCTGGGACAGACACCGGATGAATCAGGGAAGTGTGTGTTGGGAGTGGAGCGGGCAGAGTTGGCCATGTTGTGGAAAGGACAGAGTATTACCGGAGAACTGTGAGCCATGCGTCACGGTTATTACGGTTTGCTGCAGATGCTAACCAGGTGGCGAGGGAAGGGAGAGGTGATCGCAGCAAGAGAGGAGTCTAAATGGAAGATTGGGTCAGGTCACAGGGACCTTATTGACATCAGAACCAGTTAGACCAGTGGTTCTCAACCTGTGGATCGCGACCCCTTTGGGGGAGTCAAACGACACTTTCACAGGGGTCGCCTAAGACCATCTGAAAATACAGGTACTTACATTATAATTCGTAACAATAGCAAAATTACAGTTATGAAGTATGGTTGGGGGTCACCACAAGATGAGGAACTGTATTAAAGGGTCATGGCCTTAGAAAGGTTGAGAACCACTGAGTTTGACCTTAATCCTGAGGGTAACAGGAAGCTGTGAGAGGGATTGACATGGAAGAGTGGTGGGAAGAGTCTGTGGTTGGAAAGTGATCACTCCGGCTTCCTGCAGGGAATGAACGGGGGGGGAGACCAGGCCTTCGCAATGGGGTTGGCGAGGGGGAGTACCTCAGTGTCACAGTGGCAGTGGTCAGGAGAGGGGTGTGAGACTTTAAAAAAGACGGCCGTTTTATTTCTGGAGGAAAGGCTCCAGGCGCTCAGGTTTGCACACTTGGGTGGAGAGTGTGTGGTTCACCAGGGTGAGGACCAGTTGTGGGAAAGGGTGAGGACATTGGACATTGAGATTCCTATGGGACAGTCAAGTCATATGTCTGTCTGGGCCACGGTCATATGGTTGAAGGGCTCAAGAGCTAGCAACAAAGACCATTACCACATTAAAAGGGGGGAGGGAATGGATGAATTTACACCGGAGGAATGGAAAATCTAAGAGGCAGCTGATCTTGAAACCCAGACACCCACCCCACTATACACAATAACTAGAAGAACGACAGGTGCAGAAGGCATCCTGAACATAAGGCAGTATTTTCCCATGTTCACATTTTTACTACACTGCCCATCACATCTTCAGCAACATTACAAACTCTAAAAGGGAAAGAAGTCATTCGCCGTCCCACGCCTTTGAATGTCTGCACAATCTGTGTATTTGTTTTTTGATAATTCTCACCCAAGATATTTTTCCATTGATTTTTAGAGGAGTGGAAGAGAGAAGAAAAGAGAGAGAAACATCAATGTGAGAGAAACACATCAATTGGTTGTCTCCTGCATGAACCCTGACCCCAGCCCGGGCCGGGGAGAAGCCTACAATCAGACTACATGTTCTCGACAGGCATTGAACCTGGGACCCTTTGGTCCACAGGCTGACACTCTCTCCACTGAGCCAAACCGGCTAGGACTGAGCATTTTTTTAAAAATATATTTTATTGATTTTTTTGCAGAGAGGAAATGAGGGATAGAGAGTCAAAAACATCGATGAGAGAGAAACATCGATCAGCTGCCTCCTGCACGCCCCCTATTGGGGATGTGCCCGCAACCAAGGTACATGCCTTGGCTGGAATCGAACCTGGGACCCTTCAGTCCGCAGGCCAATGCTCTATCGAAACAGGTTCCGGCCTGAACACTTTTTAAGAGCTGGCTCCTCCTCATGCCCAGTGTTCAGACACTTTCATCAGCGTGTCGTAACAGCACTTCGCTCCAGCCCTGAATTTCATTAATATCCTACCCGCACTTTTCACACGACCTCAGTCCTCACTTAGCCACAGTGGCTCTGAGACGCCGCAGTGCCTGTAAGAGCCTGTACAGGACTCTCCTTAGAGGAGGAGGAGAAAAAGAGCCCTATTTGGAGGGCGCAGCGACAAGGATTTTCATTCATAAAGTGAGAGAGTAACCTGAGAAGGGCCCGGCATGACTGATGTGCGGAGGAGAGCCAGTGTAGGATTTCGCGCTGTTGTTGCCTCTACCACCCCCCGGACCTCACGCTGGAAGGGAACATCTTGTGCTTGCACATCCGTGACATGGGCAGGGCTCTCGGTGAGATGCACTGTGGCCCCCGCTGCAAACTTGTGACAGGGGTGAATCATCCTCTTAAAGGGAACCCAAACTGTGCCTTCATACCACAGTCTCCTTCCAAAGCTCAGAGAGGAGGATGCCAGGGGGAGCTACCAAAAACTGATTCTGTTGCCCGGAGAACAGATGCTGACCCAGCTTTTCCAACGAAGCATAGGAGTTCAAGTGCACTGGACCTGAGGTCAGAACATGTATGTTTGGGTTCAATTCTTGGCTTGACCATTCATAAGCTATGTGGTCCTTACAGCTGTGAATGCATGCACCTTTAAGTTATGGCTAAATGTCCCTTTTAGAGAATTGTTATGAAGACTAAAGGAAATAATGCAGAAAATGACCGCATATTTTGATATCAGTTCCTGACTCATTATTTTTTAAAATATATATTTTTATTGACTTCAGAGAGGAACGGAGAGGGAGGAAGAGAGAAACATCAATGGTCAGAGAGAATCATTGATTGGCTGCCTCCTGCATGCCCCCTACTGGAGATGGAGTTTGCAACCTGGGCATGTGCTCTGATCAGGAATTGAACTGTGACCTTGTGGTTCATAGATTGATGTTCAATCACTGATCCATGGCTGGCCAGGATGTTTCATTATTTTTATTATTATAATCACCTCATCCTTATGTTCTATGTACAAAACCCTTTTGTCCTTTGACATATTGTGACTGGAACAGCATCTGGAACAGTATCTGTGCTGAGGAACATATTGGAGCCTTGCCCCGCATGAATTATAAGGCAATTCTCATTCCTAAAAGTGCATGAGCCAATTCTACCCTTTACCGCCTCTCCCCCACCATTGTTTGTGTTATTTTTTAAGCCTCAAAATAATCTGGTATAGCAACCCATTTTCTCAAAATGATCCAAGTCTGGCTATTTCTTTTACATGAGTCTAATCTTTTCCTTTAGGCAAGAACTTAGGGTGCCTGTTGGAGATTTTTGAATTTTTTTTCTATCTTTTGGTTATTTACTGAAGCCTTGATATCTTCTTTTTTTTTGTTTGTTTTTCTTCCGGTTAGGCTATCAAACACCACTGATACAAAAACATTTTAGGCTTAACCACAGTTATCTATTTCATCAAAATTGGGGACATCCCTAAGGTATTTGGTAGGTATTTCCAGTGGGACCAAGGATGCAGAAATGAATTTCCTACGTAAGATTCTGTACCTACATCACGGTGGTCTATGGAGTATATAAAACCCTCTGCTACTTAAATTAGATCCTTATATTTCTGGTGCAAGTTTTAAACCCAAAACCAGTTGTATCTGCATGGAAACAGCATGGATTCCATAGTGAACTTTTTATCTGTTTGATAAACTATTCAAGTTTCTAATTTCTGTCTCCTGGAAACAAAACCAGCTTACCTTCTTTTACTAGGAATATTACAGAAAAGCATATGCAGGTTAAGTCCAGATTTTCTTCACTTAAAATCATAGTTTCCTTGATCAAGATCCCCCTCACCGTACCCTCCCCCCAAACACACACATCTTGGTCTGCTTATTTGACTTCTTTGTCCACTCAAGTAGTCACATCAAAAGCAGGCAATGGCCCTAGCCGGATTTGCTCAATGGATAGAGTCTTTTCCTGCGGACTGAAGGGTCCCAGGTTTGATTCTGGTCAAGGGCACATGCCTGGGTTGCAGGCTCCATCCCCAGTAGGGGGTGTGCAAGAGGCAGCCAATCCATGATTCTCTCTCATCATTGAAGTTTCTATCTCTCTCTCCCTCTCCCTTCCTCTCTGAAATCAATAAAAAATATACTTTAAAAAAATAAAAAGAATAGGCAGTGACCCCTAGAAGCTATGTTAAGGACTAAAATGGACCCCCACCTCTTCATCTTCTACCTAAAGTTGAGTAAAAATAAAAGCAATACCAAACTACAAGGTAGTGTAAGAAAACAGCAAAGTTTTGACTTTTTTCACCAAAGAGTACTTTTTCCCCTTCCTTTGGCAACTTCAAATATCAGCTTATTTTTAAAGAAATGTATTAGTGCCCCTGCTTTGTTCTGCCCCAGCACGTGTCCGAGCCTGTGTTTGGGTAACCTGACCCCCGGTCAGATGCACTGAGCTATTTGGGAGTCTAGCTCCGAAGCCAGAAGATGTCGGTTGGTGAGCGAAAAAGAACACAGTATGTCATTGTTTTGTTAAACCAACTTTCTCTGCCATCATTGGCAAATAGCACATATTAGTCAAGCTAAACCTTTTTGCCTTTCACTGTTGAGCAATGACAATATGTTTTGACAGTTACAGAAATTATGTGGGAGAGAGGAAATGTAACTACTTCCGTGTGTGTATATTACTGTCAGAATGCTTGTTTGTCTCAAGTCGCGTTCTAGCTACTGGAGAAAAGCAGGACTGGATAAATCCGGGCTGTGTGAACCGCTGTGCAGTTGAATCTTCAAGCACAAGTCATGTGCAGCTTCGGTTCAAGCTGCTGAATTCTTCTGGGGTTTTAGAGTCTAGAGAGCGAGGGCTTGAAGAGGGCAGAGTTCTTGGTGGGGGAGCAGAGGGGGAGCAAAAGGGGGTCGTTCCAACACCATAGGCCCTCCCTTTTATTTTTTTTAAATATATTTTTATTGATTTCAGAGAGGAAGGGAGAGGGGGAGACAGAGAGAGATTGATAGAAACATTAGTGATGAGAGAGAATCATGGATGGGCTGCCTCCCACACACCCACCTCTGGGGATCGAACCCACAATCTGGGCATGTGCCCTGACTCAAAATCGAACCCAGGACTCCCCAGTCCACAAGCTAACGCTTCATCCACTGAGCCAAACCAACTAGGGCAGCTATATCTTTTTATAAATAAAGAAACATACATCTTTAAAAACAAATACTATAGATACATTTACTACCCGCTTATCTGATGATATTCCCAGGGAAAAACAGAAAAATAAAACAAAACACAACACGAAAATAAGCTCAACAGGGCCGGGCCTCATTCTTTTATCATATTTCTAGGGAGAGGCCTATTAATTATTTTTCTAGCAATACATAAGGAAGCTTTTAACTACAATATATGAGCATCAATGAATAAAGACATATTCCCCCCCTTTGGCAGGAATATTTTAGATGCATACTTGGACATAGTTATCAGCATCTCCCAGTTAAGAAATTTTGACAAATTCTGACTTTAGATGTATATTTCACACACCATTAGAATACATTAGAATATATTATCAATTCCCTGAGGGCACGGCTCTTCTTCCTTGTTCTACACATTGTGCTTATTAGATAACTGCGTGCACATGCTATGGTGAAGATAATAAGGCATTAAATTAGGAATGTGCCTAATTTAAATTTTCCAATTGAATTTTTTCAGACTGCTCTAAGCATATGTGTTTTTATGCTAAAGAACCATTGAGCATCTTTATTAGATGGGTAAAATTCATGTAAAAGGCAAGTATCCTTTTGTTTTTCTTATTGATCTAGACTTTTAAAATTTCCATTAATTGAACTATGGGGTTTGGTGTATGTGAACAAATATATATATATAATTTGCCACGAAGTGGGTGATAAATCAGGGCTGAGTTTTTTTGTTTTTGTTTTTCTTATTCATTACCAGGCATAGAGTAGGCATATTTGGTGAATAAATGAAAGAATAGGTGGATGAGTGGGAGGATGAATGGATGAATGAAAAGTTCTTTACAGCAGGTCCTTAATCCACTATCAGCTTTCTAAGAAAGGGCAGGAATTATTGCACAGTTATGTGGAAAATGTAATCCAAAAACAAATCAGGTATTTGTTATTCAAAATGTATTTTGTAGATGTTAGATGAGATAATCCTCTCTATTATTTCTCTATTCTCTTTCTTCATGGCTTGTCTCTCCACCAATTTTCTGCAGAATAAACCCCAAATCATAATTCTAAGTCAATTCATATCTTCACTCAATTTCCATATTTGTGAATGTTTATCAGAAACCTCAATGCCGGTGTTCCTTCAGCATCTTAAAGTCAACATGTCCAAAATCTCTACCCCTGTTATTAATCATGTGAAAGTTTCTGACAATTCATCCTTGGCCTTGCTTCCTGATATTGTCATTTCTTTCCAGTTCCACTGCCAGTCGGTATACCTACCCAGGACTGTAATTGGCATTAACACTTACTCTACTGCAGTAGCCTCCTAACTGATTTCTTGACAAATATTTAAACACTCGAGGCCAGCATCCATATGGCTATTTTCTGTATACCCTGATTGTTTTATTCCCACAGTATGATTTCTGTAGTTCCCAAGCCCTGCAACTCTGATCATATTTTTTATGGAAGTTAAGACTTTTGATGGCCACAGATGACCTTTCCAATGTCGTCCATGCTACTTACCCACTTGGACAACATACTTAAACTGATCTGGCCCAATGCTTCTCTCCCTTTTACCCACTGTGACTTAATGCCATTCTCTGGACCTGGAAGGTGTAGTCAAACTCCATGACTCGAGGGCCACTTCACAGGACACCCTCAGGAAGCTACCTGATCGCTGCCCTTGGAAGTGGTCTTGTGTCTGAAATGCGATGGCACTCTCTTCCCTCTTATTTGGACACTAACTGAACACTTTCTGTCACAATGGCTTTATTATTTTTTTCAGTTCTCCCGCTGACGTTCAAGTGCCCTGAGATTAGGAGGCAATGGTTTAGTCATGTTTTTTCTCTTCATTCCCCAAAGCATCTACTCGTGTTGCTGATATCAAAAATATATATTAGGCTTCTGTTGAAGGATTTTCTGGTAAAAAATATGGTTCAAAAGAAGTGAGTTCTGTTTTGAGGCTGAATTTTGAGGCTTAAAGTACAGTTGGTACAGCCTAGGCTCTAAACCAGACAAGATGGGATTGTGATCTTGGCTTCTGTTCTTTATAGAGTGTGATACAGACAAGGTAGTAACATACTGACACTGAACTTCCCTGTGTGCTGAGCTAATTTACATAATAGGAGAGTATCATCAGTCAGTAAATGAAAGTGGGTTATGCTGTGGCCAGCATTCTCAGTGGTTAGAGCATTGGCCTGCACACCAATGGTTGTAGGTTTGATTCCCAGTCAAGGGCATGTACTTGAGTTCATCCCGGGCCCTGATCGGGGTATATGTGGGAGGCAACCAATCTGTGTGTCTCTCTCACATTGATGCTTCTCTCTCTTCCTCTCTCTCCTTTTTCTCCTCCTCTTCCTCCCCACCCCTTCCACTCTCTCTAAAATCAATGGGAAAAAATATATGTCCTCAGGTGAGGATTAACAACAACAGCAAAGAAAGTGATTTCTCCTGTCTTCCAAAAAGTTATTTTAAAGAAGAATAGTCCTAGGATATTACAGATGATTATCAGGATATGGTAGCATAGCCTGTTCACCTGATGTCATTTCAATGGTGCACGGGTATTATATAGACTGTGACAGGGTAGCAGAGTTCAAGGATAGAGCTTGGACTTCGAAGCAATTCCTGAATTTGAAGTGCAGATTCTGTAATTGTCAGCTATATGGCCTTGCCCTGCTCTTAAAACAGTTCTGAGCTATTTCCTCAACCGGAAAGTGGGTTTACCCTTCATTTTATACAAGGTTTTTGGTGAGGATCAGACACAATGTATGTTAAATGCCAAGCCCAGCCCGGGCCTCTTTCAATAGCAAAGCCTGCTGCCAATTTGGGTCAGTGCAAAGACTGGGTTGACTTTTTACCTTGACTTTTAACATTTTATTCCAGCCAGCAATCTCAAGTGTAACTCCCTAATAGTTTATAATCCTCTCATGGAAATACTGTTTTGTGAACAAAGTCAACTGACATTTTAATAGGGTGTTTTTTCTTTCAAATAGACCACACTCTCCCTGCCTATCTCGCCCCAGGATCAAAATGCATAGTTAATTTTTGAAGCCCAGAATAAATATAAGTGATGGCAATGAGAAAACCCGTCTGAAGAAGAAAAGCATGCAGAAGACTCCCCTGCCATTTGGATAGTCACACAGCCATGAGCATGTGACCACTTTCTAGTTACTCAGCTATCTGCCCAGCGTTGTATAAATTATGTATCTATTTAAGTAAACTGTACTAGCAGCAAATCAAAGGCTCAATGATTGCTTATATTTTTTCACCATGAGATAGACTAAAAATTGCAGACATCTTGGAGCTATAGCTGACAAAAAAAAATCCCAGTATCAAGTTATTCAAATAGCTTTAAAGTCATTGTTATACCCTAACCCACGATAAACATTGCAGGTGCCTGGGTTATGATTAACCTATCTGGGTGGCTTTTTAAGTATTAGCCTCAAACCCCTCCCCCCTTCTTTTTAATGCCATTATGTTTTCAGAAATACTATCTTGACAGTGTTGACCGGCACCCACTCTTTTGTGTGTGATTTCTTTTCTTCTTTTAGAAGTCACTGTGACTTTAAAAATAGAAGGAACGAGGAAAGAAAGGCAAACCTTGTTAACTTGGGATAGTTTGCTGAGTCAGCATGATGAGCCGAATCAAACAACAATTTGAGTCAGGCTCGCTGCTTCTTATGACCTTGGACAAGTGTCTTCCCCTTGGCCAGGCCCAAGCTATCTGTTAGAACAAGGAGTTGGGTGATATGATTTGAAGATCCCCTCTGGCTCTTAAATTGAGTGACTGTAAGTGGTTTGAGCTTCATCGGGGTTTATTTGGAGGGAAAGAGAACTGGGTTGAGATCAGAAAGGAGATTATGTAATAACCACAGTCAAATTCAAGAGTGTCCACACTCACTGCGTAATGGATAGAGAAGGCTGCAGCTACCGCCAGAGGCATCTGGTCTGAGTCATGTCTGACCCCGGAGAGATTGGAGTGGATTAATCAGAGGCTTCTAAGGGAACTCTGATTCTCTTTTTACACAAAGGCTGAAAATAGGCCGGTGTCCGTGGTGTCGCTTCTGGAATACATGATGCGTTGCTTCGTGCTATGGAATGAAGTGCTCATCACCCTGTCGTAAAACAGCACGCTGCTTTTCCTACTCCGGCAGGTATGGGTTGTCAAAGTGAGCAAAGGGTTTCCCCAGAGACCATGGGGCGGGGTGCTGTCCCAAGCAGTCCCTTCGTTGTTGGGGAAGAAAGTTCCAGCAAATGAATGAATGACTTTTGTTTTAGTCTTAGTAGCTCCAAATTTGAACCAGGGTTATGAGAATAACAAGAAACAGTGGAAGGAAGGGAAGCAGCAGAAAAAGTCAAGGAGCCGAGAAAGAAAAGTCAGGGTTTCTCTGTGTCCACTGTCTCAGCATTTTCCTCCCCCCTGCTCTCCATGGAGCCCTCCACACGTACATCTTCCGGTACCTCCCCAGAGCCCCAAAGGGAGCAGCTGTGAGCTCAGCCATACGAAGGGAGGTGTGGTTATCCTCATCCTTGGGAGCAGTGGTTCTCAACCTTTCTAATGCTGCGACCATTTAATACAATTCCTTGTGTTGTGGTGAATCATAATGTAAATATCTGTGTTTTCTGCTGGTCTTAGGCAACCCTGCTAGCGGTTCTCAACCTGTGGGTCACTGCCGGAGAGCCTAAGAGCATCAGAAAACAGGTCACGATCCACAGGTTGAGAACCGCTGCTTGGGAGTGATGGGCTGTGAATCAATTGAGTAAGAGAGAGGAAGCCATCCTATCAACAGAGCAATGGGGTTTGGGTTCTTTTGTGACAGTTTCCCATGTGTGTGCCCTCTTCCAGGACAAGCAGGCCCAGAGAAGAGATCAAGCCCAACAGGTTCACTTTACAAGATGGGTGACGAGCATTGCCTTGCTCGAGTGTGACATTCTATTTTTACCTCCGCTGCCTTGAGACATTTTTCAGTTTGTGTTCCTATTGCCACAGCTTGAAAAAGTTCTATTAGGCCCGGACAGTGTGGCTCAGTGGTTGAGCATTGACCTATGAACCAGGAGGTCATATTGCGATTCCTAGTCAGGGCACATGCCCGTGTTGCAGGCTTGATCCCCAATAGGGGGCATGTAGGAGGCAGCTGATCAATGATTTTCTCTCGTCACTGATGTTTCTATCTCTCTCTCCTTCTCACTTCCCTTTCTGAAATCAATAAAATATATATTTTAAAAAGAAGTTATATCAGGAGCAAGAAATGAAAAGCTAGAAACAGCTGAAACTGGTTTGGCTCAGTGGCTAGAGCATCGGCCTATGGACTGAAAGGACCCAGGTTTGATTCTGGTCAAGGGCACATACCTTGGTTGTGGGCACATCCCGAGGAGGGAGTGTGCAGGAGGCAGCTGATCGATGTTTCTATCTCTCCCCCTTCCTCTCTGTAAAAATTCAATAAAATATATATATTTTTAAAAATTATTTAAAAGAAAGAAAAGCTAGAAATAGCCAGGGACCCCTACTTCTCCACGTGTGGGTACTAAGAACACTGTCTTTCCCGGCAGCACATGGAGCTCCGCTGGGCCCAGGGATCAGCTCAGTGCCCGGCTGTAGGAGCAGCTTGTTCCAAAGCATGTGAGGCCACTGACGCCCCTTCACTGAGCCTGACAAATAGCCACTCCCAGGGGCGATGTGGAGGTCTCTCTCCTCTCTCTCTACACCCCAATGGGTCTGGCCACACTACCATCTTGGGTGCACCTCAAGTGCCAGTTGGCATTCCAGTTCAAAAATAGAAAGGCTTGGTAAGTGGTTTCTGCCAGGTATTTATTTATTTATTTATTTAAACATGTTTTTATTGATTTCAGAGAGGAAGGGAGAGGGAGAGGGAGGCAGAAACAACAGTGATGAGAGAGAATCATGGATCGGCTGCCTTGTGCAAGCCTCACACTGGGACTCAAGCCCACAACCCAGGGCATGTGCCCTGACCAGGAATGGAACCGTGACCTCCTGGTTTGTAGGTTGATGCTCAACCACTGAGCCACACCGGCCTGGGGATTTCTGCCTTTTCGTTTGATTATGGGACTGGTGAAAGAGTGAACACAACGAAAGGGTCGTAAAAATAGAACAAGAAGTCAACCAAAGGGCAGCCAGGGATATGTGAGGAGTGAGCGGTGGCCATCCAAGCGGGATCTGGCGGAGACACCTAGCGTGTGGTGGGGTGGCAGGTACCCTGGAAGGACCCACCTGTGGAGGCCGCGTGGAGGTGCCAGGCCCCTCTGTTAGGCCTGGTGAGGAGCTGGGGTCGTTTGGTGTGCTAACTCATGTGGCATTGCAGCCTAGCACCATGCGGTATTTTCCTCTAAAAACCCAGGACACATTATCTGGCCTAAGTCAGAACCCTCCAGAATAGATGATCGCCAGAGACAGGGATTTTCAAATCAGCCTAATGACTAGGCCTCCTAGGGCCTCATGGCCAGCAATGTATGCTGAAAGCCAGTGAGATCATGTGTTAGAAATGATGGTTGTGCCTGGCCTGTGACAAATATCCCCACCTCCTGAAGCCTCACTTACTTTCTCTGAAAATGGGAGATGACCTCTGAGGGGTGGTTTGGCTGAATGAAAGAAAAAGGGTTAAAATCCAGTGAGTTTTAGGGCCCTACCTGCGACAAGTTACATACTAAATAATATTGTTATTTAAGATGTTAGTCATAGTAATGAGTCTAATGAATGGGGATAATCAGACCTTGCTGGGGGCAGATAGGCCTTTGAAGTCTTTGAACTTCCAAGTACCCATCATTCCCTGGGATGTCATATGTTCTTATTCTCACTTGAACCTCTGAGGACTGCAAAACCCACTGATTAGGCAGGCTCTTAGGCGCCGACCTGTAAAAGGATTTGACTTTGTCGCTATTGGGAAAATATTTGTAAAATAGAACGGTCAATAAATAAATAGACTGTAGACTTTGAGTCGCTGTAAAAAAAAAAAAAGGTCCAGGGAATTAAAAAAAAAAGATAAAAGAATGCGGGCCACAGTGTGCCCTGGGTTCGGTGTAGTATTTGGACAAAGAAATCCCTGAACCAGCAGAGAGATAAGCTCCTGGACTCGCGGCAGATTAAGGGCCGGCCTGGGTGCGAACAGGCCGGGCCCAGGCCCTCCCCGAGCGAGTGCGGCCACATTTAGATTTCAGATTAACCGCCGCTCATGCTGGAGCGGCTGTTTGTTTTATGAAACAATCGCTAATGACATTAAACAGGGAGCCCCTTGCAACAGCGTTGTTCATTGGCGATAAACCGAGAGAAGCCCGCAGGAGACTGAACAAGAAAACTCCCGAGTGCTCCATTCCCAGGCGCTGGGACTAGTCTATTGGAGGTGACAGGTGCTGGCAGGGGATGGGGCTCTAACTCAAGCGCCTCTAAGTTGGAAGGGGTGGGCAGTGGAGAAGCAATGGAGTTTGCTTGTGTTTTTCATTTATAGTAAGGAACTGAGGAATCATAATTTCAGAACATGTTTTCCAAGGGGCTGTCTTCCTTCCTTCCTTCCTCCTTCCCTCTCTCCCTCCTCCCTTCCTTCTTTCCTCTCTCCTCCCCCCATTTTTCCTTTCTTCCTTCCATTTTCCTTCCTTCCTTCCATTTTCCTTCCTTCCTCCCTCCCTACCTCCCTCCCACCTTCCTCTCTCCCTCCTTTCCTCCTTCCTTCCTTCCTTCCTTCCTTCCACTTTCCTTCCCTCCCTCTCTCCCTCCCTCCCTCCCTCCCTCTGATGCTGCCAGTTATTCATTTCTCCCACCCCTAGAGCCGGCACTCCGCGCCCGCTGCATTAAAAGGGGGCTTGCTATCTGTTAGTTCAATTAGACATTAGACATTTACTTTTCAATGCATTTGAAGGCTGATTTGATGTGGGCCCAGTCATTGAAAATCACGCGAGCAGAACTGTACCCATACGCGCAGCTCTGAAGTCTTAATTGCGAATCCAGATAAGGCTTAGCCCGGGCTCTCTCTCCAGACCTAAGGTGCCTGCTCATACCTGAGAGAGGGAGCTGGGTGGACCCTGTGTTTACTCCTTCTGGCCTGGCCTGCGGATTCCCAGGGAACTTCCAACATCGGGCTGAAAACCACCCGGCGCACACTGGCACGAAGAGATGGCACATGGGTAACATCTCAAGGAAGCCTGTCTCGAGTTTCCCTCCGGTGGGCCCAGCTTACAAAACGAAAGAGCGCTTCTTTAAAAGAAAACTTGCCACAGGCCACGCTGCAGCCTCCAGCTTTTGTTTTACACACAAAGAAAGATATTAATGAAAAGTGTTTTAAGTGCCTATTACGGAGACGGTTTGTTTTGAAACAGGGCTTTCGGCAGCAGTTTCACACTTGGTCGTGGGCTCTGAAAGACATCCTAAGTAGGGGTTGTCAGCCTGCCATCAGCGGCAGAGGACTGCAGGGAATGAGCCTTTTAGGGTGTCACTCAAGCAGGACTAATCTAGAGTAGATATCGTATAAATAACCAGGAATGGGGGAAAAAAAACAAAACAAGAACAAAAAAACAAAACAAAACCGATCATTTCTCGCCCCACCAGAGCAGAGAGAATGACTGCTTAGGAGAAGGAAATCTTCAGGAGATTTCCATTTTGAATTAGTGAATTGTTCGGAGCGGTTTGCAATGGCAGCCTTCAGGTGGCAGTTCCTGGAGCTGATGATGTGTCTTTAGGAGCAGGGAGAGGGCTTATTGGAAAACGGTTACACACGTTTAAAGAGCCGTGCAGTGTAGTGAGTGTTCTTTTCAACTTGGTTAGTTCATTTGCCTTTATTTCACTCTATCATTTCTTTTTTTAAAAAATATACTTTTATTGGTTTTAGAAAGGAAGGGAGAGGGAGAGAGACACACACACATCAATAATGAGAGAGAGCCGAGACCGGTTTGGCTCAGTGGATAGAGCGTCGTCGGCCTGCGGACTGAAAGGTCCCAGGTTTGATTCCGGTCAAGGGCATGTACCTTGGTTGTGGGCACATCTCCGGTGTGGGGCATGCAGGAGGCGGCTGATTGATGTCTCTCTGTCATCGATGTTTCTGACTTTCTATCCCTCTCCCTTCCTCTCTGTAAAAAATCAATAAAATAAAAAAAAATAATGAGAGAGAATCATTGATCAGCTGCCTCCTGCACGCCCCACACTGGGGATTTACCCACAACCTGGGCATGTGCCCTGGTTGGGAATCCAACCCTGACCTTCTGACTCATAGGGCAATGTTCAGCCACTGAACCGTGCTGGCTGGGCTCGCTCTTTTGTTTCTGGAAATAAACACGCTGCCAGATCTTAAGGAAGCCTGTGCACCTTCCCTGGTTTCGGAAATCGTACCCGTGTTTCTCTCTCTTGCCTTGTCCCCTTTAAAGTCCCAGAAAAGACCTCTCTCTCTCTCAAGTCCTTAGAAGGAGGGTTTATCAGGACCCATTCTGAAAGTTGTTTCTGTCGGAGGAAGAACCTGATTTTCTAGATTCTGATAAGGACAAATTCCTCTTGTTCAAGGGCCTGCCCTGTCCAGGTTGTGGGGATATGCAGATAAATGCATGGAAAGTTTTGTTAATGAAAATCATCTCTCTCCCTCCTCTCCACTCCAAATCATTCTTTTCTTCCACGGGCGAGAATGGGCCTATTTCCGGGATCTTTGTGCCTGCGCATAAGTCACATTGTGATACCTGGAATGCAGAGGAAAAGAAAACCCTATTTGCATATCACCGGGTTTGATGTCCTTGTTTGGTAGTTTGGTTTTGATGGGGGAATCGCTTTTCGTTTTATTGCATTTATTTCACATAGGCCTCTAAGTTTAAGAAAGTGGATACCATCCATGTTTTTCAGGTGAGGACATTAAAATACACAGGCTTCCTGCCGAAACCGGTTTGGCTCTGTGGATAGAGCATCGGTCTTCTGACTAAAAGGTCCCAGGTTCGATTCCTGTCAAGGGGATGTACCTTGGTTTCGGGCACATCCCCAGTAGGGGGCGTGCAGGAGGCAGCTGATCGATGTCTCTCTCTCATGGATGTTTCCAACTCTCTATCACTCTCCCTTCCTCTCGGTAAAAAATCAATAAAATATATTTAAAAAATAAAATAAAATACACAGGCTTCCTTAAGATCTGGCAGCAGAAGCTAGACCTATCTCGGGTAGCTCAAGAGTTGGCAATGCACCATCATCAGGCATCAGAGCCTCCTCCGGTTCTGGGTCAAGTTAGTCTTAGATTCCCTGAGACCCACAGTGTGGGCCAGACTCATGGAGCATCTCTGAATGGAATTGCTATGAATAGGGCTCACTCTCCAGGGGGAAATGCCCCTTAATTAGAATTCCTGAAATTAGTCCCTGCCGATAGCCCCTGGCCCACCAGAAGGTGGAAGGCTTTTTAAATATTATATGTTGCAAAGTAAATCCTTAGCATAAAATCGGATAAAGCTTCTTGCTGTCTGGACTGTTGGTCATTTACACCAAAGAGAGGAGATTCCGTTCCATAAACATCTATCAGCGTGCAGTCTGAGAATCCACAGAATGTGGAGATTGGCTGCTGGCGGGATTGACAGTGTGGGCTGACTGAAAGATCATTCTTCCCTGATATGTGGAGAGCAGAGAGGTAGATATAAGTAAATATGGCTGAAAATCAATTTTCCTTTTCACCAACAGCAGTATCATACACTGTTATATATAATAAAGATCTATCTAGAGGTACCTATAGATGTATTATAGATGTATTATCAATAATTCAGGGTAAGAAATTATGTATGAAAGATGCATGATACAGTAACTTGGATGATTCATTTAGTCATATACGTACTCACACACTCGCTTTTCATAAAATGATGGGCATTACCTGGGTTTTGGCTGCTCTAGGGTTTAGGGTTCTTGTCTAGATGGAATAAAGACAAACCATGACTTGAAATTCCCAATTTATTTTCTGCTTTGAAGACATGTCATTTGCTACCGCTCTGAGTGAGATTTCATTAGAAGAACAGTAATTTAGCCGAAACCGGTTTGGCTCAGTGAATAGAGCGTCAGCCTGCGGACTGAAAGGTCCCAGGTTCGATTCCGGTCAAGGGCATGTATCTTGGTTGTGGGCACATCCCCAGTAGGGGGCGTGCAGGAGGCAGCTGATCTCGATATCTATTCTCATCGATCTTTCTAACTCTGTATCCCTCTCCCTTCCTCTCTGTAAAAAATCAATAAAATATATTAAAAAAAGAAGAAGAAGAACAGTAATTTAGGAAGTTAACAAAACAGCAAACATTTTCCAATTTACTTGAGAAAAAAAAGTACAGTCAAATTTTATTAAGAATACATTATCTCGTTAAAAAATAGGATAAGCGATAAGGACAGGAAATGCTTAATAGCCCATGGAATTCCCTTTACGCAGTCCCCACCCCCTTCTCTTCATGGTTCTCAGTAAACGTGTGCATGGAATCCCTGAAATATATAAACAAAAAAGATTTACAGGTCTTCTTCCACATGCTGTCATCCTCTGCCTCTTTAAGGAGGCCTGGTTACATGTTAGCCCCTTTGATGTCCTTGTCATCCTCTTGAAATATTTGTTGGATAAATGGATGGGTGCATTCCCCATCTGTGTAGTCCGTTCTCCATTATCCATTATAATGGAGTCGAAATAGGAGGGGAACATTGGGGAGTGAAATCCACAAATCATGGAGAAAGTGCATGGGGGCCATTACATTCCAAGTTTCTCGCCAAATCTTCTACCCAGCTTGATTGAAACGTGGCAAGCATGGCCACACACAACTTCTTCCTCTTTTTTCTGGCTCTTCCCACTCAGAGAAAAAAGAATCGGACTCTGCATTAGGGTTTGAACCGATTTCCAGAATGCTCATCTCTGAATAATCGCTGCAATAGGTTAGGAGTGGTCGGCAAACTCATCAGTCCATAGAGCCAACTATCAATAGTACAACGACTGAAATGTCTTTGGAGAGCCAAATTTTTAAAACTTAAACTTCTTCTAATGCCACTTCTTCAAAATAGACTCGCCCAGGCCATGGTATTTTGTGGAAGAGCCACACTCAAGGGCCAAAGAGCCTCATGTGGCTCACAAGCCACAGTTTGGGGATCAGGGGGTTAGGCCTAATTCACTGTCCCCATACAGAGTTTAGAGGAGAATTTTTTTTTTTAAATAGTCATTGATAAGTTGACCTAAGGAAGCAGGAAAAAAAATGCCCACAAAGGATGTTGAACAATGAATGAAAGTTGCCCAGCTGGCATGATTGACCTTTGAACCAGGAGGTCACAGTTTACTTCCTGGTCAGGGCACATGCCCAGGTTCTGGGCTTGATCCCCAGTGAGAGATATGCAGGAGGCAGCCAATCAATTATTCTCTCTCACCATTGATGTTTCTATTTCTCTCCCTCTCCCTTCCTCTCTGAAATCAATAAAAATGTATTAAAAGAAGTTGACTGTCATCTTCTCAAGGGAGAAACTCAGATGTTCTAGGGAGTGTTTTCTGATACTGGACTCCAATAACTGTATGAACTGTGTCCTTTCATAAAAGGGAATCACAGGACACGACTGTCCTGTGTGAACATGCGTGTTTCCATTCATGTGTGAGCACCGGCATAGGAGTGGTGGGAGGCTAGGGGTTCCCTAGAGTCCAGACCCCTGAGAAAAAGGACAGCTTGTGCCAAGGTCACATTCATTCTCGGCCTGTGTCTCAGAGTGTTTGGAAGGAAGGAGCCCCCACCCCCTTCTCCTTGAAAAACGTCTAGCTACTTCCCATGGCGTTACTTTTGAAAGCGCTCCCGCTTTGGGGAGAAAGAAGTGGCAGTAAAGCGGGCACGGTTTCTGACCAAAGGCCTGCAGGCGACAGTGGCAGGCTGAGCGGATGCCATTCGGAGCCAGGGACACGAAGCGGGTCACGGCTGAGTGACCCAGGCCCCGGAGCCCCAGCTTTATGTTGTGTGCGAGTCCCCAGGGACCGTTTGATTCCTGTTGCAAAGAGCATGCAGAGGGACCACTCACTTGCGGTTGCTTTCTGGGCGCTCCTGCCCCCCGTCCCTGTGATGCTGGAAAGTGGGGTTTCTTAGGTTCGCATATGAAGTCATGATACATGAGCTTTACTATCTCAGAGAGCCTTTGATTTTCAGGGAGGAAATGATGTGCGCTTTGCGTTTATTTAGATTATTATACCTACAGACGTTGTTAAAGGACTACAGCATGTGAGTGTAAGAATAGCTACACTTTCATGTATTTGCACAACTCCTATATAATATGCAGAAAGCTGAAATGTCCCTCTGGAATTAATTTTTGTAAAAATGGAACTTAGAGCCGAGACCGGTTTGGCTCAGTGGATGGAGCGTCGGCCTTGGGACTGAAAGGTCCCAGGTTTGATTCTGGTTGGGGGCATGTGCCTTGCTTGCAGGCACAACTCCAGTGGGGGGCATGCAGGAGGCAGCTGATCGATGTCTCTCTCTCATCGATGTTTCTGACTTTCCCTCTCCCTTCCTCTCTGTAAAAAATCAATAAAAATATTTTTAAAAATGGAACTTAGCGGCATCTATGCTGTGGCCAGATGGCTCAGTTGGTTGAAACATCTCTGTATACCAACGGGTTGCAAGTTTGATTCCAGGGCACTTACCTAGGTAAGTGAAGGCACTTACCTAGGTTTTGGGTTCAATCCTTGGTCAGGGCATGTATAGCATGCAACTGATCAATGTTTCTCTCTCACATTGATATTTATTTCTCACTCTCTCTTTAATAATCAATAAATAACCATATCCTTTGGCGAGGGTTAAAAAAATAAAGTAAATCTATAAGCAGTTAATAGTATTAATTTGCTCTGTAGGGAAAATACAATTTTGCAAGAAGGCAGCACAGGATTCTCATTGGAACAGTGTTTTTCCACGCACTGTAATGTGTTCAGTCTGTCCAGTCGCCCAATAATCCAGGGAAACAGTTACTGTGATGCACCCACTTGATAGAAGAAACTGAAGCCCACCCATGCGAAATAATTTTCCCAAAGCCAGACCACTAGTTAGAGGCATATCTAGGGCCCAGGTGTGGTTTTCAGGATTCATTCTCTTGATCACTGTAATCTTGTGCTTCTAAAACACTGTGACAGTCCTGGCCAGTTTCTCAGTGGTTAGAGCATTGAGTATCGGCTCATGGTCTAAAGATTTCCAGGTTCAATTCCGGTCGTGGGCATGTACCTCATTTGCAAGCTGGATCTCCGGCCTCTGTTGGCGAGCATCCATGAGGCAATCAATTGGTGGGTCTCTCTCACATCAATGTTTCTCTCTCTCTCTCTCTCCCCTCCTTCTTTCCACTCTCCGTGAAAAAAAAAAATCAAGGAAACAAAATCGGTTGATGAGTAACACCACCTCCCCCCAAAAATTAAACACACACACACACACACACACACACACACACACACACACTGGAGGCCCAGCACACGAAATTCATGCATGGGTCTGTTCAAGGCTGATCTTGCCCATGGGTCTGTTCAAGGCTGATCTTGCCCAGCTGCTGGCAGCCAGCCCTGGCCCCTCTGTGTGTGGGACTACTGGCAGGATCGCCCTGGTCGCTTGCACCACCCTGCTGGTCGCATCTATCCCCAGCCCACAGCCTCCCTCCCGGCCCCGTTCCCAGTTTCCCTCTCCCCATCAGGGGAGGGACCAAGAGGTTGGCCAGCAAGTCCGATCTGGTGATCAGGGCCTGCAGGCCAGGGGCAACTACTGCGTTGAGCTTCTGTGGTCAGTGCATGTCATAGTGACCGATCAGTCATCCCGCCATCCAGTCAGTTTGTATATTATACACACACACACACACACACACACACACACACAATACTGTGACATAAGAAAGATATATATATACAGTGGTACCTCGAGATACGAGTGCCCTAACATATGAGATTTTTTGAGATACGAACCATCGAGCGAGCGATTTTTGCTTTGAAATACAAGCAACATTTGAGATACGAGTAATCGCGTGGATCGGCCGGCTGCACATGACCCACCAGTTTACCGCAACTCGAGCGTCTCATAGTTTCCCACGCTGCAAGGTTACGGAACAAATTAAACTCGTATCTCGAGGTACCACTGTATATACATATGGAAGTGCGAGAGGCTAGGGTGCTAATTCCCATCATTCCCAGGCCTGCTGGGCTACCAGTTCTTTGATTGGCCAGTTTTGGTTTCAGTGCCCCGCAGCATTTTCCAAAGAGAATAGGGCATATACCTGGCAGCATATACCAGACCACTTGCCAGAAGTAAAGAGAGGTGTGTTCCTCATGTTTGCTTGGGGAAAGAAACACACATAAAAGTAAAGAATTAGTTCCTGCCTGGCATTTCATCAGCTTCTCTAAAAATCTTTTATGATATTTTCCCCAGAGGCAGTGGGATGAATAGCTGCAGAGTGCCTACCTGTTCAATAAGAAATCTGTTCTTTCTTGTCTCATGCACCTGTAACTTTGTGGATAGAGCCTCTCAGAAAAGGGACATGAAATACATGTGAACTTTCCTACACAGAGAGCAGGTGGGTGGGGGGGGAAGGAAGTGGATTGTTTTCTCTCTTGTTATTGAAACAACTAGTCCATCTTTCTTTTTTTTCCCTTGTTTTTTTTTTGTAAAGCTCTTTATAAACAAAACACTTCCCTCTTTGCTTCCTCAGTTTCCCCATCTGTTAAATGGGAAGAATAGCCTCTCCAAGTGCCTGGACACGCTAGGGTTAAGAGGCCAAGGGAGATTGGTTGCGGGCACATCTGTTTTCTTTCAGGGTGGCTGAGGCCTCCTTGAAGTCACCAAGCCACAGAGCAGGCATGATGGCCTTTATCATGTCGAGAGTGGACGACCAGATGGTGGAGCCCATTCAGCATAATGACGGGGACTCTGGTGGTTTGTAATTTATGGAGTAGCCGTCTAATCACAGGCACTGTTGGCTGCCGGAGAGCTCTGCCCAGCGTGAGCTCAGCTTCCTCCAGAAGGAAGAGAAAAAGATCATCAGCCTCATACCCAGCCACCTACCATATCAGCATCTGAAACACAAGGCTAACAAAGACAATTCCAATTTTTGATTCTTCTTCTTTTTTATAAATAGATTTTTGGTGATTTCAGTGAGAGGAAGAGAGAGAGAAAAAAAAAAAACATTAATGATGAGAGAGAATCATTGATGGGCCACCTCCCGCACACCCCCTGGGGATGGAACTGCAACTCAGGCATGTGCCGTGATGGGAACCAAACCATGACCTCCTGGTTCATAGGTAAATGCTCAACCATTGAGCCACACTGGCCAGGCCCAATTTTTATTTTCTAAAAGGAGATATGGGGGAGGTTATCCAGGGAGACCTTTCCTCTTGACTTTCTCCAGGAAGAGGCAGCAACTCTTGTAACCACTGTGGCAACGTAGGGTCCTGTCTCCCAGACTCTGATGCTTAGGGAGGGAGGGAAGAAATGGAAGAGGATAAAGGGTAGATGAAAGGTAGAAGAGAAAAACAATACCAGAGTTTTGCACAGATGGGCTAGGGCAAAATATCCCCACCCCATATCAGTAGCTGCCTTTTCCACTAGAATTCATAGTTATCAAAAGACACTGGCATGCCTGGCCAGTGCTGCTCAGTGATTGAGCATCAATCTACAAACCAGGAAGTCAAGGTTCGGTTCCTGGTCAGGCTCAATCCCCAATAGGGGGTGTGCAAGAGGCAGATGATCCATGATTCTCTCTCATCGTTGATGTTTCTGTCTTCCTCTCCCTTCCTCTCTGAAATCAATCACAATATATATTTTTAAAAGAAAGACATTGGAAAAATTTCTCTAATGTCCATAACCAAAACTTAAAAACCATTAGACACACGCTGTCTATGAGGATAATCCCACAGTCACTGCGATGTTGTCCTCATCCCTCTGATTGGAGCTCGAATTCCCACGGTCCATGATCTCAGCTCCTGGTCTAACATGACAATGGCCTTGCCCGCCCAGCTGCAGCTGAAGTCAGAGTTTCCAAAGAATTCCGCTCGATCCGGAGACAGCGCAGCCCCGCTTCCTCTCAGGCGTGTCAGGGGACTAAGAATAACCCCAGCACCCCTGGGTGTTGGGTCCGCTTTCAGTCTGGCGAGCCAAGATTCCTGGCTTCTGGGCGACAAGTCCCTCTGGGTCTCTCAGTAGCCAAGCGGGCGATGGGTAAGCATTTTAAAAGGGTGGATGATGACAGCAGGCCGGGGTACTAACTGGCGTTGTATGTTCTTGGGCTCCGTTCTGTGTAAAATGAGAGTCTCACCTGACCTTCGCACATCCGGCGAGAAAACAGTTAAAACAGACCGCTCTCTCCAGGTACGTACTTCGTACGCGTGCTTCTCTTCTTTCCCGGAAGCAGATCGGGCAAATGGATGCTGCATCTCATTTGGTTCAAGTGAAACAGTTTCAATGGTTATGGCTTTGAGTTTAAAAAAAGAAAAAAAAAAGCAAATTCTTTTTTTTTTTTTTTTTTTTTTTTTTAGTAAAGAACTATATCTAAAGCCCTAGCCATTTTGGCTCAGTGGATAGAGCATCGGCCTGCGGACTGAAGGGTCCCAGGTTTGATTCCAGTCAAGGCCATGTACCTTCATTGCAGGCTCCATCCCTGACCCCGGTCGGGGCATGTGCTGGAGGCAGCCAGTCAATGTGTCTCTCTGTGTGTCTCTTCTCCCCCCCGCCCTCCCTTCACTCTCTCTAAAATCAATGGAATAAAATCTTTGGGTGGGGCTTAACAACAACAAAAATAACTCTAGCTGTGGAATGTTCTTGCACAGGTGGAAGCCTGGCGTCTGTCACCTGGTCACTTTTTGTCATTAGGTAGCTCCTGTGTCATGGACAGCAGGTTCTTGGGCCCTATTTAAAGGGCCAGAGCCTCTGGAGCTTTCATTTCCTTGAGCCAGGATGCTCCAGGTAGCACCGTCTCTGATTGGATGGCATTTAAATGAGGGCGGCATGACGATCGGACAGAGAAGAAGAAAAGCCTCTAGAACAGCTATTCATAGTCTGAAAGCCAGGAGATGGTAAAGGAGATCGCGAGCTAAAACGGAATCACGGCTTTGTTAGCAGCACGTGGAACGCCGGGCGATGAATATGGACTAATAGAGAGAGAATCCAGGCAGCGTTCTTCGGGGAGAGAGAGAATGCCCGCCCTGAGGGGACGTGGGCCCCCGTGGGCCAGCTGGGAACCAGGCACAGGAGGGGAGCGATGGCTGCTCCCGCTCAGAGTGATGCAGCTGCCAGATCAGAGGCGTCAGTGCCCTCTGTTGTTCGCAAGGGAACTGCAGACAGGCCTGCAACAGCGGGCATCTCTGCCCGGGAAACAGCTTTCCCTGCGCCGGTGGCCGATGGGGACCAGGAGAGGAGAGAAGGAAGGATGAAGACAGGAGAGACGGAGGGAGAGAGGCGCGCAGGGAGGGAGGATTTATCCTCACCTTTTGTTGATGTGAACCCCATTGACCAACTGTGTAAAACATCCTACGGATGAAATAGTTGTTCAGCTTCGCTGTTTGAGTGCTTTAACGGAAGGCATGCTCCTTGGAGGAAAGCTGCAATTCCACAGTCCTCATGACGGAGACTGACTCAGTCATGTCAGGTTCCGTTAGCCTCATTGTGCTTCCTCTGGGGTTTTGTCTACCTCAGTTTACCCAGCAGCACTGAACGTGGATAGGACAATGCTGCTGTCGGTGGCTAGCTCTCTCCTTTGCACGGTTTCTGATTCTCAGCCATCACTTTTGCAGGCCTTGGGCACAGGAAATACCGCCACTGGAAACGTTGTTTAGGCTGAAAGGACGTTCAGATGAACGGTGCTCAGCGATGTGTCTGACTAATTAAAGGTTCCTGCAGGAATGATACCTCCCTTCAGGTTGACCATTTGAAATCACATGAAATAGTCGCTGTTCAGCAGCTAACGAAGCCCATTTTGAGTCCACAGCCCGGGGACCCAGCCGGGGCCCTGCTCAGGGCTGCGCAGGACAAACACATGCAGGGGACCCCCAGGACTCTTGTGGCCAAACCCTGGCCGTTCTAACCACTCCGTGTGCAGTCCGGAGTCCAGGAAATCCAGATCCCGGCGGACACATGCAGCGTGGCCTAGCGGAAGCAGCTTTCCCAGATGCCACCGGGAGGGTGTTAGGGAACCTGAGAGGCACCGCAAACATGGGGACCGCCCATCCGCAGCATCTGTCTGGCCCAGGGCACGGGGTGGCACCAGCCTCCCAGCAGCTGTGATGAATGCCAAGGGGGCTGGTAGATGAATCCTTCAGTGATGATGCAACAATGCCAAAAATATTCAGACCCCTTTGCTGGGGGTGTGGGGAGGGCCGCAAACAGGCCTCTGCTAGGCGTGTCAGGGCTACAGAGGCAGGAACAGAGTGGGCTGGAATAAGGAGCCGGTACCCAGGTAGCAGCTCAGAATGACGAGGGAGGGATGAGAGATCCTGTGGAAGCAGGTGCTGCTGGTTTTGAAAATAGGCAACTGAAGGATGCCGCCATGGAAGCAAAGGCATCCTGCAATAGAGTCCGGGTCGCATTCTGTGCTTGTCGGCAAGGGTACCTGGCTCAGTCCAGCAGACCGCACTCGTACCTGGCCTCGTGATCATTTCTGTGAGTGAGGTCACTTCCTTCACCTGTGCATTTGCTCTTAATCACCTGACCCTTGATTGACATGAGCTTGGACAGTTGGCTGACCTATAACACCCTTCCAAATCCTGCCTCTTTAAATATATATATTTTGATTGGTTTCAGAAAGAGAGAGAAACATCATTGATGAAAGAGAATCATTGATTGGCTGCCTCCTACACACTACCTACTGGAGATCGAGCCTGCATCTCGGGCATGTGCCCTTGACTGGGACTCTTTATCCGCAGGCCAATGCTCTATCCACTGAGCCAAACTGGCCAGGGCCAGATCCTGCCACTTATAAATACAGGGGTGACTGGTCTTCCCATTGAGGAGTAGAAGTAGTGAGTTGACTCCGGGTTCATGAGCTCACACGTGGATCCTGAGCGAGCACTGGACAAGAACGGAGAGGTCCTGTGTGCTCAGATAGAGCCACTTGCAGAAGGAAGGTGGGGGAATCCATGTGAGGACGAAGCCAGCCCGTGTGACTAGCTCTATTCACACTCACACTCTTGGTTTGGCACTGATAGTGAAAGAGAGAGAGACAGAGAGGGCCACATGTGAAGTTCTTTGAAATTACTGGGAAAATGTTTGCGTTTGCAGCTGGGAAAATATTCGACTATTGTGTATGTTTTCCTTATTCTGCCAATTCTGGGTAAAAAAGTGAGGTTGCAGTCCAGTTGGGGTAGTTGGGAGTTCTGGTATCACAGAATGTCCCTTTCTTTCCCCATCTGGGAGAGATGGGTTAGAAACTGTGGTGCTCGGAACCTGTGCTGAGCAGGTGACCTGTTCTTGATCAAAGATATACATTTCCTTGCCGAAACTGGTTTGGCTCAGTGGATAGAGCGTCGGCCTGCAGACTGAAAGGTCGTGGGTTCGATTCCGGTCGAAGGCATGTATCCTGGTTGCGGGCACATCCCCAGTAGGGGGCGTGCAGGAGGAGGCTGATCGATGTCTCTCTCATTGATGTTTCTAACTCTCTCTCCCTTCCTCTCTGTAGAAAAATCAATAAAATATATATATATATATTTTTTTTTTTTTAAAAAGGATATACATTTCCAGGTGAATCACGAGTTCCCGCTCTGTAAGATCCCAGCGCTTGTAAACTAAATGTGCTAATCAATAATTATAACCCAAAACAGTCTCCCCAGAACATGCACCGTGAAGATTTTTATTTTAAGAGTAATGACTCTATTTCAGAAGTACTTTCTGTTTGAAATGCATGCGATCAACATGGTCGAATTAATTTTACACAATCCTTGTGTTTCGTTCGGTAGCAGGAAACAAGCAAAGCAGGGTTGATGGATTAGGCAACATTAGACACAAAATCAGAGTGGAAATTTATCGCACTCCACTCATTAATCATGTTTTGTGATCTCCCGAGTTTCTTGAATCGTATCAAACGCCATTTTTAGAGATGAATAATATTGGGGAGAGGGGGTTGAATAGACTGGGTATAAACTGGCCCATTTCTCTCGCTGGGAAATCAGTAAACTGAGGCTTCAAGAGATCATTGAATGATTTACCCCACATCCTACCCATTGTTCACGGCAGAGCCAGAGTGGAAGAGACACTCCCCAGAGAGGCGACTCTGGTGCCGTGTGTACAAATTGCTGGATGCAATCAAAATACCTAGCGCAGAAGGAAATGCAGTCATCACTCCAGACATCCAGTCAGGCTGCATTCCTGGAGCAGGGGCATCGGGAGAAAGGGAGAGAATCTTCAGGTGGGGCGGGTGGGGAGCGGGAAGGGACTGGGCCGTTTTGGAACCGTGTGGTGGTGACCCGGAGGAGCCGGGCTGTGAGTGATCTGTGGGGACCCCGCCTGGGACACAGGTATACACAGGGCCGTGGTTTCCGTCAGGTGCTGTTGCCACTCAGGGAGGGGTGAGGTGGGAGGGGATGCTTCAACAGAAAGGGGAAGCTGGCAGGACTGTTATCCTTGCTTGTGAGTTTATCTCGGTCACTTACGGGTTGATACACGCCCTGGCCATTGAAATACCTCTCCGAATCTCTTATCGGGACCTGTAAAATCGGAAAGCTGACACTGTTTGTCTCCCAAATAAGGGAAAGGACTAGATGAGATGATGTGTGAACTAGGATTTGGGAAGCAAAGGCCTGCGTCTGTACGGGGAATGTATGGAAGAGAACACGCCTCCGATAACATAGTCTGTCCCGTGAAGCCCGTGTGATGGTTCTGAGACGAGGTTCCTTGGCTGAGTCATGCTGATCACTCCTGTGACTCATCCCAGGGCTTTGGAATATGTGGAAGAAAAGGAATTTAAGTGAAATTAGGTGCTTTTAAGGAGAAAGTTGCGAATTTTATAGAAATAGGCATGACACAAAAGCAAGCAGAATGTGTGTGTGTGTGTGTGTGTGTGTGTGTGTGTGTGTGTGTGTGTGTTGGCTTGCAATGTGTGAATGCAAATGCACACACAGTTTATTTATCTGATAAGTAGACAGTTTTAACATTTAAAAAATGTATTGATTTGAGAGAGAGAGAGAGATTTGTTGCTCTTTATGTGCCCTGACTGAGGATTGAATCCCCAACCTTAGCTCAGCAGAACGATGCTCTAACCAAATGAGCTACCCAGCCAGGGCATAGGGAGACAGTTTTTAGAATTAAGGACCCATTTTTATGTACTTAGTCTCTGACACCTCTCTAAGATCAGCAGGGAGGGGTGGAGAGTCAGTATGTCCTTTTTTTTTTCAAATATATTTTTATTGATTTCAGAGAGGAAGGGAGAAGGAGAGAGATAGAAATGCAGTGATGAGAGAGAATCATTGATTGCTGCCTCCTGCATGGCCCACAATGAGGATCAAGCCTGAAACTCAGGCATGTGCCCTGACCTGGAATTGAACCTCCTGATTCATAGGTTGATGCTCAACCACTGAGCCACACCGGCCGGATAGTCAGTGTGTATTTTCATTCTTTCTTGTCCGCGTTCCCCAGGCCAGTTGTCAGCCGCAGAATGTAAATACAGGTGATCGTGTTCCACGTGATATCTTTAAACATCCATAAACCGGCCTGCATGTTCAAACCTGCCACACTTCCTGTCCTGGGACAGGACAAGATACACACTCTGTGAACATTAAGAGCTGGGAGCAAAGAATATTTTCCCAAGTCGGCTCGGCAACTTCTGCATCTTGTCACTACGTGGACACTGGCCTGAGATGCTGGGCCCCATCCGCGTGGAACTGATGTTTGGCCCATGGCAGCATATGGCTCTCCGTCTCGAGTTGTATACGTTCGGGGTTATTGTCCTTTGCCCCAGCCTCCCCTGGGGCCTATCTGGCATTCCTGTCATCGGGAAAAGCGAGTCATCGCAGCCTCTGGTGACAGAAATTCCTGAGGTCATATCCTGATTCTGCCACTTCTCCGCCGGGTTTTGGGGGCACCTTTAATATCGAGGCTTCGTTCTCTTCTTTTCCTTTCTTCAAACAGTGGAATGCTAACCTCTGTCTATAGATAGTGTTTACTTTAAATTAGACAAATGCACAGTAAACAAAGGTCTTGAACGTGTGTGACCTGGAACAAAAACTAGATGTGCACGACAGGCGGCTCAAGCCATAGTAGGTGCTCAACAGATGTTTTCCGTTTCTCTGTGACTCACCCTCTTCATGAAAGCCCGTTTTAAACCTTAACGCTAAGTAATCATACTACCTTGTATTTGTACACTGCTTTATAATTGACACATGTGATCAATACCCAGGGAATCGCCCTAACAGGACGAAGGGAATATAAATATGTCACCATAATACAAGTAAAAATATTAGCACTCTTAAAAGAGAGAGAGAGAAAAAAGAATTGAGTCCAGCTGGTGTGGCTCAGTGGTCATGGTTTGGTTCCCAGTCAGGGCACATTCCTAGATGGTGGGCTCAATCCCTAGTAGGGGACGTGCAGGAGACAGCTGATCAGTGATTCTCTCTCATCAGTGATGCTTCTCTCTCTCTCTCTCCCTCTCCCTTCCTCTCTGAAATCAATAAAAATAGATTTAAAAAGATAATAATAACCACTCTACTGAATGTGTCTTTTATAGACAGAGAAATAAAGAGAGGTAAAGGACAAACTCCTCCTAAGGGACAGAGCTAAAGGAAACTTGGCAACTTCCTAACTAGTAGATGACCCAGCGCACATGGCTAACATAGTGAACTACCTGACAGAGGAAAAGTTGGGGGGAAACCCCAGTTTTCAGCCCAAGCGCGTAAGATTCCTGGACTGGGCAGTGTCCGGAACTATAAACGCCTTTCTTAAATAAATGCAAGAAGGAAAAGCAAACATTCAAAAGAAGAAGAGAAAATCCACAGTAAAATCTTTAATGGACACACCTCTAAATGACATCTGCTTAGAGAAGGGAAATTAGCCTGGCCAGTGTTGCTCAATAGTTAGAGCCTTGGTCTGCGAACCGAAGGGTCATCAGTTATATTTCCAGTCAGAGGCCTGTACCGGAGTTGTGGGTTTGATCCCTGGCCCCAGTTGCTGTGCATGAGGGAAGCAACCAAAGCATGTGTGTCTCTCACATCAATGATTCTCTCTCTCTCATCTCTAAAACCCTCCCACTTTCTCTAAAAATAAATGGCAACATTATTATCGGGTGAGGATGCAAAAAAACAAAAAAACAAACAAACAAAAAGGAACATGAAGCCCTAACAGCTCAGCCACCAATTTCCCAAGGAACTGGACACTGACTCCCTTGGAAGCTAGCGAAGTAAGCTGCAACCTGCGTGCACAGAGCAGAGGCACAGATGTTTGCTAAGAGGGAGTCCCCGTTAAAACCAGCCCAGAAGTAGCCAGGCCTGCTCTCGCCTGGAGAGCGAAACTAGAGGCAGGGCCACGAGAGACAGCCTAGGTGGGACAGCACGAGGCTGGTGGGCCCTGGCAGCGAGGGCCAGCGGTGCTGTTGCTATAACAACAGATGAACCATGGGACACATTTTAGCCAAAGAGGGACAACTCATAGGCAGCACAGCATATGTGGCCAGGAGTAGAGATGGGGAGATATGGAAATAACCTCTATCAGTGCTAGATGTGTGTAATTCTTAAACTCAAGTGTTCTTGTTTGTTTGTTTTTTATATTTTGCTTGTTTTTTATATTTTTTAATATTTTTTTGTTGTTTTTTTATATTTAGTTGAAAGTCTTCAATTAAAATCAGTGGGTTTCTGACATTGTTGAACCTTTGCTTTCAGGAATCTGTTGAGTGTGTGTGTGTGTGTGTGTATGTGTGTGTGTGTGTGTATACCCAAATGCGCAGGACTAGACTCAGATGAGATGAGTGATTTGATGAAAGCATCCCGTGAGTTACTCTCTGAACAGGGTACAATCAGTGGCTGTTTCTTGTCTAAGGAAAGGATATGGGCTCGTGTTGCTCTTGCGTGTCAATATTTTGTGTAGCGCCTACTGCAGTGCTAACAGCCATGTGGTAAACGCTTGCCAAATACAGGGGCAATAAATACTCGGACACGATGCCCTGAAGGTTGGCATTCTTTGCAGCCATTTGTCCCCACACGGAATAAAGGCGACTCCAGTGGACAATGCGTTCCTCACTCCTGTGCGGTCCCCGGTCCACCCCACATGGATCTCCTTAGCTTGGTTCTCTGACAGCGTTAACCCTTTCCAGCCTGCCCATCAGAGCCCATGCATGAGCAGAACCACATGCATGAGCAGAACCACAAAGAGGGTGCAGCCCATGCATGAGCAGAACCACAACTAGGCAGCACCACATTCAGAGCAGCCACAGTAAAGGACAGTGTGGCCCGTAACGGCAAGAAAAGTGCTAAGACCCTGGCCAGTGTGGCTCAGTGGATAGAGCATCAGCCTGTGGACTGAAAGTCCTGGGTTTGATTTCGGTCAAGGGCACGTGCCTTCCTTGTGGGCTTCCTTCCCAGTAGGGGGCATGCAGGAGGCAGCTGATCAATAGTTCTCTCTCATCACTGATGTTTCTCTTTCTCCTTCTCCCTTCCTCTCTGAAATCAATAGAAATGTATTAAAAGAAAAAAAAAGAAGTGATGCGGAACGCAGGGTGTGTTTCATGAGTGAGAGTAGAACATAGCAGTTCCTGCCGGTTGTTGTCGGTTAATCAGTAAAATGGAGCGATTATGAAGCTGACTGTGGGCTCCGTTATGGAAGATGCCGAGCCCAGTTCCAGCACCTTGTAAACTTGCGGTATTGGGCGACAATGCCATGCCCATGACGGTGACAGTAATGGCCGTGATGGTGACAGGAGGTGATGATGACATTGGAGAGAGCACGTAGTGGCTAATAGCTTGTGGGCAAACTCTTCGAAGGACTCATGCCAAGATCTGTCCCTACTTTCTGTTTCTGGGACTCAGACTTCCTTCAAATATGCTTTTAGTTTTTAGAAAACGCCAACCCACTCTCTGCATTAGATTTCCCTGGAGACTTTGTATTTTTAGTGGGAAGATTTGCTGAATTCTATACCATCGCTGGAAAAAGGATGCTATTACCGAGATATTTATTCCAATGTTCTCTCCTTCATACCAAGGGTCACTCTGAGGATGGTCTATTGTCCTATTCAGCCATCTTCGCACACTCCTACCGCCCATAGCCAATGAATAGACTGCACCTGCATGTAACTTTTGTTTTCCACTCAACAACTTTTCTCAGACCTAGCAAATTTGGCCAACGATAGACTTCCATTGTCTGCTGGTGGTGCAGACTCATCTGTCCTCGGCTTTTACTGAGCACCTTTTGTTCAAAGACCTGTAGTTCAGCTAGCAGCCTCCCTCCCTGGCTCTCTAATGACTGTCAGTCAGGGCATGGCTGTGACTTTCTCAAAAGGAGACATTCTCTCCATTAAGCAAAGAGACCTGAGGCTCCAAACCTGGTTGGAATTCAGCATTCAATCCTTAAACACAGAAGCAAAGTGGCAACGGGCTGAACTTGGCATTCAGTGCTCTGCGCATTTGGCATTTCTCAGGAAAGGGGGTGGCCTCTTTTCTGGAGGTGAAAATCCCCCTCCACGAGAAGTTTGTGTTTTGGTGACTGGGAGAGACCAACACCAGAGGGCGATGTGAATACAACATTTTAACTAGTGTTGATTTACAGTTTATTTGTGCTGTGTAAGCAAAATGAGCCTATTTTGTGTTCATAACCATTCATTTTTCTTCTTAATATTTTTCCCCCTTAAGAACTGAAAAAATTTTTTTTCATTCTGACCCTTTCCCTACTATTTTGCATTTTTCAAAGAATCGAAAGATTAAGAAATTATTTATTTAGCTGGTATTTATTGAGTACCTACTATATGCAGGATACCACATTAAAGAATTGGAGGAAGTACCAGAATGTATAAAGGCTCATTAAAGAGATATTCATTAAGCAAGCACTCTCTCATACGATACTCTGTTGGTACTATTATAATAAGCCAGGAAGTTGCTCTCCTCAAGAAACTTATAGTCTATTGAAAAATATAATTCTATGCTTCTAGTCATTGAAGCCTCTTTGACTTATTCCAAATCCTTCCTCCCCTCTTTTCTCACTTCTCCCAAGTAGAATTGGCCATGTCCTGTTTTAAGGCTCTAATCTTCTTTGTAAAGATGTACTGCATCTATGAAGAGCATTGCAATTGGGTAGACTTTCAGTATCCGATGGTGGGAAGAGTTAGAGCAAAAATCCTGGCAATGGGAGTGCATTTCAGTATGTCCAAGCTAAGAGGAGATAGGTTGCGTGGAGTGGAATCATGGGAAATATGGTAGAAAAGAAGATTGAGATCAGATTGGAACGGACTTGAGTTTTAGGTGACAAAATTTGAAAAATACAGGGTAAAGTGTTTGGATGGTGTGTGACATGGATTAGAAAGAAGCAGAAACATAGAGGGAGGGAGACCAGGTCAGCTGCTACTTGGGAGATTCAGGCAGTTGAAACTGAACTCGGAGAATAAAGAGATGACTTAATGGAACCAATAAATCTTAGAAACTTATAATGCCAGGGGCACTTATGCGCAAAAATGTGGTGGTTTATTTTGATGACTTTGAATTGATCTTACTCATAACTATAAGAAGTGAAAGCTCAGAAGGCAGTACCTTGTTATTCTTTAATTCTTTCTTTCATTTATTCAATCAACTCCAACCACACTCTACTCTGTGTCAGCCCTGAGTGTGTCCCAAGCATTCGCGATGAATAGGATGGGGTTTCTGCCTTCAAGGGGCTCACAGTTTACTGAGAGAAATAAAATTATGTACAAACGGATTTGAGAACACAAAATGATGATATGATAAAGGGGCCTGCAGGGAAGAGGACATCTTTCTGAGTCTCCAGGTGAACAAGACATTGGGGAGGTGCCGGTAGGGTATGGGGTGTTGAGATGATATTTTAGCTGGAGGGATCCACATGTGTAGTGACACAGGATTGTGAACAGGTATAAAAAATAAGCATAATATCAATTGCATGACCTCAAAGAGCTTTGAACTCTCTAATAACAGCGCTTCTGTTTGGACCATGTTGGGTTTTTATATCCAGAGCCACTCCATTAGGTTGGGCGACCTTCTCAATGGGGGACAGGTTTGTGAATGAAGAGAGAAGACATAGGTTTGGGACTAAGAATCTGTTTTGTAGACGATTAAAAAAAAGCATCAACTGAAAATTAACACTTTAAATTCTGCCCCATGCAACAGTTAGGTCCCGAAGGGGGAATAGAAACCCTACAGAATGTCAATCTGTATGAAAATCCCATATTGATAAATGTGACATGGTGAATTCAAAGCCCCTCCAATAGAGGTCAGCTTTCATACCGAACCCCTCTTCCTGCAAGTGGACTCCAGGAGTGAGCCCTTTGAGGACTTGGTAATCTTTCACAACAGTTACTCTGCTGGTTATTTAGCAAGGTGTGCACATTATTTTTCTACAAGCACAGGGAGGGATGACTTTTTTTTTTTTCCCTCTCTCTCTCTCTCCCTTCTTCTTCTTCTTCTTCTTCTTCTTCTTCTTCTTCTTCTTCTTCTTCTTCTTCTTCTTCTTCTTCTTCTTTTTTAATGGTGAGCACGTTCCTTTGCAGGGTTTAGAAATCTCCCTAGTCCAAAATGGAACAAAAAAGACCTCCCCGTGTGTGCCTTTTCTTGGTCAGGGCTGATGAAGCTGTATACAAATGTAAATGTAATGTAAAGACCGGGATGTGGGAAGCTTGTGTGTGTGTGTCTCTCTCTCTCTCTTGTCCAAGCTCCCTTGGAGGAAAAAAAAAAAAAAAGCCTCTAGTTTTGCTGCCTGTGTACATCTCCTGTGTAAGGGCATTTAATTAGCTACAAGTTACAACAAAGGCTCTTGAAAGGACAATGTATCGGCGGCGCCCAGGCCTTTATTTTCGTTCCCTGAGCAGCTCCGCGCTTAACTCCCTTATCAAGGGCCGCCCGGGCTGCACCCGACGAAATTGGGAACATCTCCACGCGGCTGGACAAATAGATTTTTTGGTAAACTGATTTAGCCCTTCCATTGTTTGCATTTCATTATGGAGCCGCCTCCAGGTCACAAAAAATCGGTATTCATTCAAAACAGAGAATTTCTAGATAGGACTGCCGCCAGATTGGAAAATATTGCACAGGTCAGGCCTATTAAAGGCGGAATCACTGCGAGCCAGTGACTCACAGGCTTGCCCCGAGCAGGGGAGGGGCGCACATTCCCGGGTCAGGAGTCAGACTCCAGACTTGGGACGTGGCCTTGGCCGCATCTCCAAGGCCATCTCCGGGGGAAGATGGGGAAGTCTGAAGCAGCTGGCTGGACAGACACCAGGAAAGGGACAGGCTTGTCCTGTGCATCTTAAACCTCAGGCTCCCCAGGGGCGTGAGGTGAGGGTTTCAATCTTGAAATCTCCCTGTGCTTTGGTCTGAGATACCTGCTCCTCGGATTTTGGGGTTCCCTGACCCATGTCGAAGAGGCATATTAGGGAAATTCACTTTGATAAGGGGTTGAACACTGAGCTTTCTTTCTTTCTTTCTTTCTTCCTTTCTTTCTTTTTTTCTTTCTTTCTCTCTCTCTCTCTCTCT